>OW387148.1:36260362-36319744 GCA_936440205.1 Lepidonotus clava | reverse complement strand
TGGGGAATCATGTGTTAAAATATGAAGTTTCAATTCCAAGTTTGGGTTTTGATTCAATACCATTCTCTATTTAGAGTTAATATAAACTGGGCTGGCCTATGCTATAGCACTGTCAGTTCTCTTCGTCCCCTTATTAGAGGCGCTTAGAAACGTCGCACGAACAAACCGAAGCCAGCGTTTCGAAGCCCCAGGCCAAGGCGAATTTTTCCAGCTATTCACTTGGAATGCTGGGATAGCCCAAGCCCTTCAAAAACGGCCCGCAAGGTCGGCGGCCTGTTAAAAAGGGTGCTTTCGTTAGAAACAAAACGGCCCGTCACGGAATTGGACGGGAATAGGCTCAAAATGACCGCCAAGGTGTGGGGAATCATGTGTTAAAATATGAAGTTTCAATTCCAAGTTTGGGTTTTGATTCAATACCATTCTCTATTTAGAGTTTAATATAAACTGGGGCTGGCCTATGCTATAGCACTGTCAGTTCTCTTCGTCCCCTTATTAGAGGCGCTTAGAAACGTCGCACGAACAAACCGGAAGCCAGCGTTTCGAAGCCCAGGCCAAGGCGAATTTTTCCAGCTATTCACTTGGAATGCTGGGATAGCCCAAGCCCTTCAAAAACGGGCCCGCAAGGTCGGCGGCCTGTTAGAAAAAGGGTGCTTTCGGTGTAGAAACAAAACGGCCCGTCACGGAATTGGACGGGAATAGGCTCAAAATGACCGCCAAGGTGTGGGGAATCATGTGTTAAAATATGAAGTTTCAATTCCAAGTTTGGGTTTTGATTCAATACCATTCTCTATTTAGAGTTTAATATAAACTGGGGCTGGCCTATGCTATAGCACTGTCAGTTCTCTTCGTCCCCTTATTAGAGGCGCTTAGAAACGTCGCACGAACAAACCGAAGCCAGCGTTTCGAAGCCCAGGCCAAGGCGAATTTTTCCAGCTATTCACTTGGAATGCTGGGATAGCCCAAGCCTTCAAAAACGGCCCGCAAGGTCGGCGGCCTGTTAAAAAGGGTGCTTTCGTTAGAAACAAAACGGCCCGTCACGGAATTGGGACGGGAATAGGCTCAAAATGACCGCCAAGGTGTGGGGAATCATGTGTTAAAATATGAAGTTTCAATTCCAAGTTTGGGTTTTGATTCAATACCATTCTCTATTTAGAGTTTAATATAAACTGGGGCTGGCCTATGCATATAGCACTGTCAGTTCTCTTCGTCCCCTTATTAGAGGCGCTTAGAAACGTCGCACGAACAAACCGAAGCCAGCGTTTTCGAAGCCCAGGCCAAGGGCGAATTTTTCCAGCTATTCACTTGGAATGCTGGGATAGGCCCAAGCCCTTCAAAAACGGCCCGCAAGGTCGGGCGGCCTGTTAAAAAGGGTGCTTTCGTTAGAAACAAACGGCCCGTCACGGAATTGGACGGGGAATAGGCTCAAAATGACCGCCATGGTGTGGGGGAATCATGTGTTAAAATAGGAAGTTTCAAATTCCAAGTTTGGGTTTTGATTCAATACCATTCTCTATTTAGAGTTTATATAAACTGGGGCTGGCCTATGCTATAGCACTGTCAGTTTCTCTTCGTCCCCTTATTAGTGGCGCTTAGAAACGTCGCACGAACAAACCGAAGCCAGCGTTTCGAAGCCCAGGCCAGGCGAATTTTTCCAGCTATTCACTTGGAATGCTGGGATAGCCCAAGCCCTTCAAAAACGGCCCGCAAGGTCGGCGGCCTGTTAAAAAGGGTGCTTTCGTTAGAAACAAAACGGCCCGTCACGGAATTGGACGGGAATAGGCTCAATATGACCGCCAAGGTGTGGGGAATCATGTGTTAAAATATGAAGTTTCAATTCCAAGTTTGGGTTTTGATTCAATACCATTCTCTATTTAGAGTTTAATATAAACTGGGGCTGGCCTATGCTATAGCACTGTCAGTTCTCTTCGTCCCCTTATTAGAGGCGCTTAGAAACGTCGCACGAACAAACCGAAGCCAGCGTTTCGAAGCCCAGGCCAAGGCGAATTTTTCCAGCTATTCACTTGGAATGCTGGGATAGCCCAAGCCCTTCAAAACACGGCCCGCAAGGTCGGCGGGCCTGTTAAAAAGGGTGCTTTCGTTAGAAACAAAACGGCCCGTCACGGAATTGGACGGGAATAGGCTCAAAATGACCGCCAAGGTGTGGGGAATCATGTGTTAAAATATGAAGTTTCAATTCCAAGTTTGGGTTTTGATTCAAATACCATTCTCTATTTAGAGTTTAATATAAACTGGGGCTGGCCTATGCTATAGCACTGTCAGTTCTCTTCGTCCCCTTATTAGAGGCGCTTAGAAACGTCGCACGAACAAACCGAAGCCAGCCGTTTTCGAAAGCCCAGGCCAAGGCGAATTTTTTCCAGCTATTCACTTGGAATGCTGGGATAGCCCAAGCCCTTCAAAAACGGCCCGCAAGGTCGGCGGCCTGTTAAAAAGGGTGCTTTCGTTAGAAACAAAACGGCCCGTCACGGAATTGGACGGGAATAGGCTCAAAATGACCGCCAAGGTGTGGGGAATCATGTGTTAAAATATGAAGTTTCAATTCCAAGTTTGGGTTTTGATTCAATACCATTCTCTATTTAGAGTTTAATATAAACTGGGGCTGGCCTATGCTATAGCACTGTCAGTTCTCTTCGTCCCCTTATTAGAGGGCGCTTAGAAACGTCGCACGAACAAACCGAAGCCAGCGTTTCGAAGCCCAGGCCAAGGCGAATTTTTCCAGCTATTCACTTGAATGCTGGGATAGCCCAAGCCCTTCAAAAACGGCCCGCAAGGTCGGCGGCCTGTTAAAAAGGGTGCTTTCGTTAGAAACAAAACGGCCCGTCCACGGAATTGGACGGGAATAGGCTCAAAATGACCGCCAAGGTGTGGGGAATCATGTGTTAAAATATGAAGTTTCAATTCCAAGTTTGGGTTTTGATTCAATACCATTCTCTATTTAGAGTTTAATATAAACTGGGGCTGGCCTATGCTATAGCACTGTCAGTTCTCTTCGTCCCCCTTATTAGAGGCGCTTAGAAACGTCGCACGAACAAACCGAAGCCAGCGTTTCGAAGCCCAGGCCAAGGCGAATTTTTCCAGCTATTCACTTGGAATGCTGGGATAGCCCAAGCCCTTCAAAAACGGCCCGCAAGGTCGGCGGCCTGTTAAAAAGGGTGCTTTCGTTAGAAACAAAACGGCCCCGTCACGGAATTGGACGGGAATAGGCTCAAAAATGACCGCCAAGGTGTGGGGGAATCATGTGTTAAAATATGAAGTTTCAATTCCAAGTTTGGGTTTTGATTCAATACCAATTCTCTATTTAGAGTTTAATATAAACTGGGGCTGGCCTATGCTATAGCACTGTCAGTTCTCTTCGTCCCCTTATTAGAGGCGCTTAGAAACGTCGCACGAACAAACCGAAGCCAGCGTTTCGAAGCCCAGGCCAAGGCGAATTTTTCCAGCTATTCACTTGGAATGCTGGGATAGCCCAAGCCCTTCAAAAACGGCCCGCAAGGTCGGCGGCCTGTTAAAAAGGGTGCTTTCGTTAGAAACAAAACGGCCCGTCACGGAATTGGACGGGAATAGGCTCAAAATGACCGCCAAGGTGTGGGGAATCATGTGTTAAAATATGAAGTTTCAATTCCAAGTTTGGGTTTTGATTCAATACCATTCTCTATTTAGAGTTTAATATAAACTGGGGGCTGGCCTATGCTATAGCACTGTCAGTTCTCTTCGTCCCCTTATTAGAGGCGCTTAGAAACGTCGCACGAACAAACCGAAGCCAGCGTTTCGAAGCCCAGGCCAAGGCGAATTTTCCAGCTATTCACTTGGAATGCTGGGATAGCCCAAGCCCTTCAAAAACGGCCGCAAGGTCGGCGGCCTGTTAAAAAGGGTGCTTTCGTTAGAAACAAAACGGCCCGTCACGGAATTGGACGGGAATAGGCTCAAAATGACCGCCAAGGTGTGGGAATCATGTGTTAAAATATGAAGTTTCAATTCAAGTTTGGGTTTTGATTCAATACCATTCTCTATTTAGAGTTTAATATAAACTGGGGCTGGCCTATGCTATAGCACTGTCAGTTCTCTTCGTCCCCTTATTAGAGGCGCTTAGAAACGTCGCACGAACAAACCGAAGCCAGCGTTTCGAAGCCCAGGCCAAGGCGAATTTTTCCAGCTATTCACTTGGAATGCTGGGATAGCCCAAGCCCTTCAAAAACGGCCCGCAAGGTCGGCGGCCTGTTAAAAAGGGTGCTTTCGTTAGAAACAAAACGGCCCGTCACGGAATTGGACGGGAATAGGCTCAAAATGACCGCCAAGGTGTGGGGAATCATGTGTTAAAATATGAAGTTTCAATTCCAAGTTTGGGTTTTGATTCAATACCATTCTCTATTTAGAGTTTAATATAAACTGGGGCTGGCCTATGCTATAGCACTGTCAGTTCTCTTCGTCCCTTATTAGAGGCGCTTAGAAACGTCGCACGAACAAACCGAAGCCAGCGTTTCGAAGCCCAGGCCAAGGCGAATTTTTCAGCTATTCACTTGGAATGCTGGGATAGCCCAAGCCCTTCAAAAACGGCCCGCAAGGTCGGCGGCCTGTTAAAAAGGGTGCTTTCGTTAGAAACAAAACGGCCCGTCACGGAATTGGACGGGAATAGGCTCAAAATGACCGCCAAGGTGTGGGGAATCATGTGTTAAAATATGAAGTTTCAATTCCAAGTTTGGGTTTTGATTCAATACCATTCTCTATTTAGAGTTTAATATAAACTGGGGCTGGCCTATGCTATAGCACTGTCAGTTCTCTTCGTCCCCTTATTAGAGGCGCTTAGAAACGTCGCACGAACAAACCGAAGCCAGCGTTTCGAAGCCCAGGCCAAGGCGAATTTTTCCAGCTATTCACTTGGAATGCTGGGATAGCCCAAGCCCTTCAAAAACGGCCCGCAAGGTCGGCGGCCTGTTAAAAAGGGTGCTTTCGTTAGAAACAAAACGGCCCGTCACGGAATTGGACGGGAATAGGCTCAAAATGACCGCCAAGGTGTGGGGAATCATGTGTTAAAATATGAAGTTTCAATTCCAAGTTTGGGTTTTGATTCAATACCATTCTCTATTTAGAGTTTAATATAAACTGGGGCTGGCCTATGCTATAGCACTGTCAGTTCTCTTCGTCCCCTTATTAGAGGCGCTTAGAAACGTCGCACGAACAAACCGAAGCCAGCGTTTCGAAGCCCAGGCCAAGGCGAATTTTTCCAGCTATTCACTTGGAATGCTGGGATAGCCCAAGCCCTTCAAAAACGGCCCGCAAGGTCGGCGGCCTGTTAAAAAGGGTGCTTTCGTTAGAAACAAAACGGCCCGTCACGGAATTGGACGGGAATAGGCTCAAAATGACCGCCAAGGTGTGGGGAATCATGTGTTAAAATATGAAGTTTCAATTCCAAGTTTGGGTTTTGATTCAATACCATTCTCTATTTAGAGTTTAATATAAACTGGGGCTGGCCTATGCTATAGCACTGTCAGTTCTCTTCGTCCCCTTATTAGAGGCGCTTAGAAACGTCGCACGAACAAACCGAAGCCAGCGTTTCGAAGCCCAGGCCAAGGCGAATTTTTCCAGCTATTCACTTGGAATGCTGGGATAGCCCAAGCCCTTCAAAAACGGCCCGCAAGGTCGGCGGCCTGTTAAAAAGGGTGCTTTCGTTAGAAACAAAACGGCCCGTCACGGAATTGGACGGGAATAGGCTCAAAATGACCGCCAAGGTGTGGGGAATCATGTGTTAAAATATGAAGTTTCAATTCCAAGTTTGGGTTTTGATTCAATACCATTCTCTATTTAGAGTTTAATATAAACTGGGGCTGGCCTATGCTATAGCACTGTCAGTTCTCTTCGTCCCCTTATTCGAGGCGCTTAGAAACGTCGCACGAACAAACCGAAGCCAGCGTTTCGAAGCCCAGGCCAAGGCGAATTTTTCCAGCTATTCACTTGGAATGCTGGGATAGCCCAAGCCCTTCAAAAACGGCCCGCAAGGTCGGCGGCCTGTTAAAAAGGGTGCTTTCGTTAGAAACAAAACGGCCCGTCACGGAATTGGACGGGAATAGGCTCAAAATGACCGCCAAGGTGTGGGGAATCATGTGTTAAAATATGAAGTTTCAATTCCAAGTTTGGGTTTTGATTCAATACCATTCTCTATTTAGAGTTTAATATAAACTGGGGCTGGCCTATGCTATAGCACTGTCAGTTCTCTTCGTCCCCTTATTAGAGGCGCTTAGAAACGTCGCACGAACAAACCGAAGCCAGCGTTTCGAAGCCCAGGCCAAGGCGAATTTTTCCAGCTATTCACTTGGAATGCTGGGATAGCCCAAGCCCTTCAAAAACGGCCCGCAAGGTCGGCGGCCTGTTAAAAAGGGTGCTTTCGTTAGAAACAAATCGGCCCGTCACGGAATTGGACGGGAATAGGCTCAAAATGACCGCCAAGGTGTGGGGAATCATGTGTTAAAATATGAAGTTTCAATTCCAAGTTTGGGTTTTGATTCAATACCATTCTCTATTTAGAGTTTAATATAAACTGGGGCTGGCCTATGCTATAGCACTGTCAGTTCTCTTCGTCCCCTTATTAGAGGCGCTTAGAAACGTCGCACGAACAAACCGAAGCCAGCGTTTCGAAGCCCAGGCCAAGGCGAATTTTTCCAGCTATTCACTTGGAATGCTGGGATAGCCCAAGCCCTTCAAAAACGGCCCGCAAGGTCGGCGGCCTGTTAAAAAGGGTGCTTTCGTTAGAAACAACACGGCCCGTCACGGAATTGGACGGGAATAGGCTCAAAATGACCGCCAAGGTGTGGGGAATCATGTGTTAAAATATGAAGTTTCAATTCCAAGTTTGGGTTTTGATTCAATACCATTCTCTATTTAGAGTTTAATATAAACTGGGGCTGGCCTATGCTATAGCACTGTCAGTTCTCTTCGTCCCCTTATTATAGGCGCTTAGAAACGTCGCACGAACAAACCGAAGCCAGCGTTTCGAAGCCCAGGCCAAGGCGAATTTTTCCAGCTATTCACTTGGAATGCTGGGATAGCCCAAGCCCTTCAAAAACGGCCCGCAAGGTCGGCGGCCTGTTAAAAAGGGTGCTTTCGTTAGAAACAAAACGGCCCGTCACGGAATTGGACGGGAATAGGCTCAAAATGACCGCCAAGGTGTGGGGAATCATGTGTTAAAATATGAAGTTTCAATTCCAAGTTTGGGTTTTGATTCAATACCATTCTCTATTTAGAGTTTAACTATAAACTGGGGCTGGCCTATGCTATAGCACTGTCAGTTCTCTTCGTCCCCTTATTAGAGGCGCTTAGAAACGTCGCACGAACAAACCGAAGCCAGCGTTTCGAAGCCCAGGCCAAGGCGAATTTTTCCAGCTATTCACTTGGAATGCTGGGATAGCCCAAGCCCTTCAAAAACGGCCCGCAAGGTCGGCGGCCTGTTAAAAAGGGTGCTTTCGTTAGAAACAAAACGGCCCGTCACGGAATTGGACGGGAATAGGCTCAAAATGACCGCCAAGGTGTGGGGAATCATGTGTTAAAATATGAAGTTTCAATTCCAAGTTTGGGTTTTGATTCAATACCATTCTCTATTTAGAGTTTAATATAAACTGGGGCTGGCCTATGCTATAGCACTGTCAGTTCTCTTCGTCCCCTTATTAGAGGCGCTTAGAAACGTCGCACGAACAAACCGAAGCCAGCGTTTCGAAGCCCAGGCCAAGGCGAATTTTTCCAGCTATTCACTTGGAATGCTGGGATAGCCCAAGCCCTTCAAAAACGGCCCGCAAGGTCGGCGGCCTGTTAAAAAGGGTGCTTTCGTTAGAAACAAAACGGCCCGTCACGGAATTGGACGGGAATAGGCTCAAAATGACCGCCAAGGTGTGGGGAATCATGTGTTAAAATATGAAGTTTCAATTCCAAGTTTGGGTTTTGATTCAATACCATTCTCTATTTAGAGTTTAATATAAACTGGGGCTGGCCTATGCTATAGCACTGTCAGTTCTCTTCGTCCCCTTATTAGAGGCGCTTAGAAACGTCGCACGAACAAACCGAAGCCAGCGTTTCGAAGCCCAGGCCAAGGCGAATTTTTCCAGCTATTCACTTGGAATGCTGGGATAGCCCAAGCCCTTCAAAAACGGCCCGCAAGGTCGGCGGCCTGTTAAAAAGGGTGCTTTCGTTAGAAACAAAACGGCCCGTCACGGAATTGGACGGGAATAGGCTCAAAATGACCGCCAAGGTGTGGGGAATCATGTGTTAAAATATGAAGTTTCAATTCCAAGTTTGGGTTTTGATTCAATACCATTCTCTATTTAGAGTTTAATATAAACTGGGGCTGGCCTATGCTATAGCACTGTCAGTTCTCTTCGTCCCCTTATTAGAGGCGCTTAGAAACGTCGCACGAACAAACCGAAGCCAGCGTTTCGAAGCCCAGGCCAAGGCGAATTTTTCCAGCTATTCACTTGGAATGCTGGGATAGCCCAAGCCCTTCAAAAACGGCCCGCATGGTCGGCGGCCTGTTAAAAAGGGTGCTTTCGTTAGAAACAAAACGGCCCGTCACGGAATTGGACGGGAATAGGCTCAAAATGACCGCCAAGGTGTGGGGAATCATGTGTTAAAATATGAAGTTTCAATTCCAAGTTTGGGTTTTGATTCAATACCATTCTCTATTTAGAGTTTAATATAAACTGGGGCTGGCCTATGCTATAGCACTGTCAGTTCTCTTCGTCCCCTTATTAGAGGCGCTTAGAAACGTCGCACGAACAAACCGAAGCCAGCGTTTCGAAGCCCAGGCCAAGGCGAATTTTTCCAGCTATTCACTTGGAATGCTGGGATAGCCCAAGCCCTTCAAAAACGGCCCGCAAGGTCGGCGGCCTGTTAAAAAGGGTGCTTTCGTTAGAAACAAAACGGCCCGTCACGGAATTGGACGGGAATAGGCTCAAAATGACCGCCAAGGTGTGGGGAATCATGTGTTAAAATATGAAGTTTCAATTCCAAGTTTGGGTTTTGATTCAATACCATTCTCTATTTAGAGTTTAATATAAACTGGGGCTGGCCTATGCTATAGCACTGTCAGTTCTCTTCGTCCCCTTATTAGAGGCGCTTAGAAACGTCGCACGAACAAACCGAAGCCAGCGTTTCGAAGCCCAGGCCAAGGCGAATTTTTCCAGCTATTCACTTGGAATGCTGGGATAGCCCAAGCCCTTCAAAAACGGCCCGCAAGGTCGGCGGCCTGTTAAAAAGGGTGCTTTCGTTAGAAACAAAACGGCCCGTCACGGAATTGGACGGGAATAGGCTCAAAATGACCGCCAAGGTGTGGGGAATCATGTGTTAAAATATGAAGTTTCAATTCCAAGTTTGGGTTTTGATTCAATACCATTCTCTATTTAGAGTTTAATATAAACTGGGGCTGGCCTATGCTATAGCACTGTCAGTTCTCTTCGTCCCCTTATTAGAGGCGCTTAGAAACGTCGCACGAACAAACCGAAGCCAGCGTTTCGAAGCCCAGGCCAAGGCGAATTTTTCCAGCTATTCACTTGGAATGCTGGGATAGCCCAAGCCCTTCAAAAACGGCCCGCAAGGTCGGCGGCCTGTTAAAAAGGGTGCTTTCGTTAGAAACAAAACGGCCCGTCACGGAATTGGACGGGAATAGGCTCAAAATGACCGCCAAGGTGTGGGGAATCATGTGTTAAAATATGAAGTTTCAATTCCAAGTTTGGGTTTTGATTCAATACCATTCTCTATTTAGAGTTTAATATAAACTGGGGCTGGCCTATGCTATAGCACTGTCAGTTCTCTTCGTCCCCTTATTAGAGGCGCTTAGAAACGTCGCACGAACAAACCGAAGCCAGCGTTTCGAAGCCCAGGCCAAGGCGAATTTTTCCAGCTATTCACTTGGAATGCTGGGATAGCCCAAGCCCTTCAAAAACGGCCCGCAAGGTCGGCGGCCTGTTAAAAAGGGTGCTTTCGTTAGAAACAAAACGGCCCGTCACGGAATTGGACGGGAATAGGCTCAAAATGACCGCCAAGGTGTGGGGAATCATGTGTTAAAATATGAAGTTTCAATTCCAAGTTTGGGTTTTGATTCAATACCATTCTCTATTTAGAGTTTAATATAAACTGGGGCTGGCCTATGCTATAGCACTGTCAGTTCTCTTCGTCCCCTTATTAGAGGCGCTTAGAAACGTCGCACGAACAAACCGAAGCCAGCGTTTCGAAGCCCAGGCCAAGGCGAATTTTTCCAGCTATTCACTTGGAATGCTGGGATAGCCCAAGCCCTTCAAAAACGGCCCGCAAGGTCGGCGGCCTGTTAAAAAGGGTGCTTTCGTTAGAAACAAAACGGCCCGTCACGGAATTGGACGGGAATAGGCTCAAAATGACCGCCAAGGTGTGGGGAATCATGTGTTAAAATATGAAGTTTCAATTCCAAGTTTGGGTTTTGATTCAATACCATTCTCTATTTAGAGTTTAATATAAACTGGGGCTGGCCTATGCTATAGCACTGTCAGTTCTCTTCGTCCCCTTATTAGAGGCGCTTAGAAACGTCGCACGAACAAACCGAAGCCAGCGTTTCGAAGCCCAGGCCAAGGCGAATTTTTCCAGCTATTCACTTGGAATGCTGGGATAGCCCAAGCCCTTCAAAAACGGCCCGCAAGGTCGGCGGCCTGTTAAAAAGGGTGCTTTCGTTAGAAACAAAACGGCCCGTCACGGAATTGGACGGGAATAGGCTCAAAATGACCGCCAAGGTGTGGGGAATCATGTGTTAAAATATGAAGTTTCAATTCCAAGTTTGGGTTTTGATTCAATACCATTCTCTATTTAGAGTTTAATATAAACTGGGGCTGGCCTATGCTATAGCACTGTCAGTTCTCTTCGTCCCCTTATTAGAGGCGCTTAGAAACGTCGCACGAACAAACCGAAGCCAGCGTTTCGAAGCCCAGGCCAAGGCGAATTTTTCCAGCTATTCACTTGGAATGCTGGGATAGCCCAAGCCCTTCAAAAACGGCCCGCAAGGTCGGCGGCCTGTTAAAAAGGGTGCTTTCGTTAGAAACAAAACGGCCCGTCACGGAATTGGACGGGAATAGGCTCAAAATGACCGCCAAGGTGTGGGGAATCATGTGTTAAAATATGAAGTTTCAATTCCAAGTTTGGGTTTTGATTCAATACCATTCTCTATTTAGAGTTTAATATAAACTGGGGCTGGCCTATGCTATAGCACTGTCAGTTCTCTTCGTCCCCTTATTAGAGGCGCTTAGAAACGTCGCACGAACAAACCGAAGCCAGCGTTTCGAAGCCCAGGCCAAGGCGAATTTTTCCAGCTATTCACTTGGAATGCTGGGATAGCCCAAGCCCTTCAAAAACGGCCCGCAAGGTCGGCGGCCTGTTAAAAAGGGTGCTTTCGTTAGAAACAAAACGGCCCGTCACGGAATTGGACGGGAATAGGCTCAAAATGACCGCCAAGGTGTGGGGAATCATGTGTTAAAATATGAAGTTTCAATTCCAAGTTTGGGTTTTGATTCAATACCATTCTCTATTTAGAGTTTAATATAAACTGGGGCTGGCCTATGCTATAGCACTGTCAGTTCTCTTCGTCCCCTTATTAGAGGCGCTTAGAAACGTCGCACGAACAAACCGAAGCCAGCGTTTCGAAGCCCAGGCCAAGGCGAATTTTTCCAGCTATTCACTTGGAATGCTGGGATAGCCCAAGCCCTTCAAAAACGGCCCGCAAGGTCGGCGGCCTGTTAAAAAGGGTGCTTTCGTTAGAAACAAAACGGCCCGTCACGGAATTGGACGGGAATAGGCTCAAAATGACCGCCAAGGTGTGGGGAATCATGTGTTAAAATATGAAGTTTCAATTCCAAGTTTGGGTTTTGATTCAATACCATTCTCTATTTAGAGTTTAATATAAACTGGGGCTGGCCTATGCTATAGCACTGTCAGTTCTCTTCGTCCCCTTATTAGAGGCGCTTAGAAACGTCGCACGAACAAACCGAAGCCAGCGTTTCGAAGCCCAGGCCAAGGCGAATTTTTCCAGCTATTCACTTGGAATGCTGGGATAGCCCAAGCCCTTCAAAAACGGCCCGCAAGGTCGGCGGCCTGTTAAAAAGGGTGCTTTCGTTAGAAACAAAACGGCCCGTCACGGAATTGGACGGGAATAGGCTCAAAATGACCGCCAAGGTGTGGGGAATCATGTGTTAAAATATGAAGTTTCAATTCCAAGTTTGGGTTTTGATTCAATACCATTCTCTATTTAGAGTTTAATATAAACTGGGGCTGGCCTATGCTATAGCACTGTCAGTTCTCTTCGTCCCCTTATTAGAGGCGCTTAGAAACGTCGCACGAACAAACCGAAGCCAGCGTTTCGAAGCCCAGGCCAAGGCGAATTTTTCCAGCTATTCACTTGGAATGCTGGGATAGCCCAAGCCCTTCAAAAACGGCCCGCAAGGTCGGCGGCCTGTTAAAAAGGGTGCTTTCGTTAGAAACAAAACGGCCCGTCACGGAATTGGACGGGAATAGGCTCAAAATGACCGCCAAGGTGTGGGGAATCATGTGTTAAAATATGAAGTTTCAATTCCAAGTTTGGGTTTTGATTCAATACCATTCTCTATTTAGAGTTTAATATAAACTGGGGCTGGCCTATGCTATAGCACTGTCAGTTCTCTTCGTCCCCTTATTAGAGGCGCTTAGAAACGTCGCACGAACAAACCGAAGCCAGCGTTTCGAAGCCCAGGCCAAGGCGAATTTTTCCAGCTATTCACTTGGAATGCTGGGATAGCCCAAGCCCTTCAAAAACGGCCCGCAAGGTCGGCGGCCTGTTAAAAAGGGTGCTTTCGTTAGAAACAAAACGGCCCGTCACGGAATTGGACGGGAATAGGCTCAAAATGACCGCCAAGGTGTGGGGAATCATGTGTTAAAATATGAAGTTTCAATTCCAAGTTTGGGTTTTGATTCAATACCATTCTCTATTTAGAGTTTAATATAAACTGGGGCTGGCCTATGCTATAGCACTGTCAGTTCTCTTCGTCCCCTTATTAGAGGCGCTTAGAAACGTCGCACGAACAAACCGAAGCCAGCGTTTCGAAGCCCAGGCCAAGGCGAATTTTTCCAGCTATTCACTTGGAATGCTGGGATAGCCCAAGCCCTTCAAAAACGGCCCGCAAGGTCGGCGGCCTGTTAAAAAGGGTGCTTTCGTTAGAAACAAAACGGCCCGTCACGGAATTGGACGGGAATAGGCTCAAAATGACCGCCAAGGTGTGGGGAATCATGTGTTAAAATATGAAGTTTCAATTCCAAGTTTGGGTTTTGATTCAATACCATTCTCTATTTAGAGTTTAATATAAACTGGGGCTGGCCTATGCTATAGCACTGTCAGTTCTCTTCGTCCCCTTATTAGAGGCGCTTAGAAACGTCGCACGAACAAACCGAAGCCAGCGTTTCGAAGCCCAGGCCAAGGCGAATTTTTCCAGCTATTCACTTGGAATGCTGGGATAGCCCAAGCCCTTCAAAAACGGCCCGCAAGGTCGGCGGCCTGTTAAAAAGGGTGCTTTCGTTAGAGAACAAAACGGCCCGTCACGGAATTGGACGGGAATAGGCTCAAAATGACCGCCAAGGTGTGGGGAATCATGTGTTAAAATATGAAGTTTCAATTCCAAGTTTGGGTTTTGATTCAATACCATTCTCTATTTAGAGTTTAATATAAACTGAGGCTGGCCTATGCTATAGCACTGTCAGTTCTCTTCGTCCCCTTATTAGAGGCGCTTAGAAACGTCGCACGAACAAACCGAAGCCAGCGTTTCGAAGCCCAGGCCAAGGCGAATTTTTCCAGCTATTCACTTGGAATGCTGGGATAGCCCAAGCCCTTCAAAAACGGCCCGCAAGGTCGGCGGCCTGTTAAAAAGGGTGCTTTCGTTAGAATCAAAACGGCCCGTCACGGAATTGGACGGGAATAGGCTCAAAATGACCGCCAAGGTGTGGGGAATCATGTGTTAAAATATGAAGTTTCAATTCCAAGTTTGGGTTTAGATTCAATACAATTCTCTATTTAGAGTTTAATATAAACTGGGGCTGGCCTATGCTATAGCACTGTCAGTTCTCTTCGTCCCCTTATTAGAGGCGCTTAGAAACGTCGCACGAACAAACCGAAGCCAGCGTTTCGAAGCCCAGGCCAAGGCGAATTTTTCCAGCTATTCACTTGGAATGCTGGGATAGCCCAAGCCCTTCAAAAACGGCCCGCAAGGTCGGCGGGCTGTTAAAAAGGGTGCTTTCGTTAGAAACAAAACGGCCCGTCACGGAATTGGACGGGAATAGGCTCAAAATGACCGCCAAGGTGTGGGGAATCATGTGTTAAAATATGAAGTTTCAATTCCAAGTTTGGGTTTTGATTCAATACCATTCTCTATTTAGAGTTTAATATAAACTGGGGCTGGCCTATGCTATAGCACTGTCAGTTCTCTTCGTCCCCTTATTAGAGGCGCTTAGAAACGTCGCACGAACAAACCGAAGCCAGCGTTTCGAAGCCCAGGCCAAGGCGAATTTTTCCAGCTATTCACTTGGAATGCTGGGATAGCCCAAGCCCTTCAAAAACGGCCCGCAAGGTCGGCGGCCTGTTAAAAAGGGTGCTTTCGTTAGAAACAAAACGGCCCGTCACGGAATTGGACGGGAATAGGCTCAAAATGACCGCCAAGGTGTGGGGAATCATGTGTTAAAATATGAAGTTTCAATTCCAAGTTTGGGTTTTGATTCAATACCATTCTCTATTTAGAGTTTAATATAAACTGGGGCTGGCCTATGCTATAGCACTGTCAGTTCTCTTCGTCCCCTTATTAGAGGCGCTTAGAAACGTCGCACGAACAAACCGAAGCCAGCGTTTCGAAGCCCAGGCCAAGGCGAATTTTTCCAGCTATTCACTTGGAATGCTGGGATAGCCCAAGCCCTTCAAAAACGGCCCGCAAGGTCGGCGGCCTGTTAAAAAGGGTGCTTTCGTTAGAAACAAAACGGCCCGTCACGGAATTGGACGGGAATAGGCTCAAAATGACCGCCAAGGTGTGGGGAATCATGTGTTAAAATATGAAGTTTCAATTCCAAGTTTGGGTTTTGATTCAATACCATTCTCTATTTAGAGTTTAATATAAACTGGGGCTGGCCTATGCTATAGCACTGTCAGTTCTCTTCGTCCCCTTATTAGAGGCGCTTAGAAACGTCGCACGAACAAACCGAAGCCAGCGTTTCGAAGCCCAGGCCAAGGCGAATTTTTCCAGCTATTCACTTGGAATGCTGGGATAGCCCAAGCCCTTCAAAAACGGCCCGCAAGGTCGGCGGCCTGTTAAAAAGGGTGCTTTCGTTAGAAACAAAACGGCCCGTCACGGAATTGGACGGGAATAGGCTCAAAATGACCGCCAAGGTGTGGGGAATCATGTGTTAAAATATGAAGTTTCAATTCCAAGTTTGGGTTTTGATTCAATACCATTCTCTATTTAGAGTTTAATATAAACTGGGGCTGGCCTATGCTATAGCACTGTCAGTTCTCTTCGTCCCCTTATTAGAGGCGCTTAGAAACGTCGCACGAACAAACCGAAGCCAGCGTTTCGAAGCCCAGGCCAAGGCGAATTTTTCCAGCTATTCACTTGGAATGCTGGGATAGCCCAAGCCCTTCAAAAACGGCCCGCAAGGTCGGCGGCCTGTTAAAAAGGGTGCTTTCGTTAGAAACAAAACGGCCCGTCACGGAATTGGACGGGAATAGGCTCAAAATGACCGCCAAGGTGTGGGGAATCATGTGTTAAAATATGAAGTTTCAATTCCAAGTTTGGGTTTTGATTCAATACCATTCTCTATTTAGAGTTTAATATAAACTGGGGCTGGCCTATGCTATAGCACTGTCAGTTCTCTTCGTCCCCTTATTAGAGGCGCTTAGAAACGTCGCACGAACAAACCGAAGCCAGCGTTTCGAAGCCCAGGCCAAGGCGAATTTTTCCAGCTATTCACTTGGAATGCTGGGATAGCCCAAGCCCTTCAAAAACGGCCCGCAAGGTCGGCGGCCTGTTAAAAAGGGTGCTTTCGTTAGAAACAAAACGGCCCGTCACGGAATTGGACGGGAATAGGCTCAAAATGACCGCCAAGGTGTGGGGAATCATGTGTTAAAATATGAAGTTTCAATTCCAAGTTTGGGTTTTGATTCAATACCATTCTCTATTTAGAGTTTAATATAAACTGGGGCTGGCCTATGCTATAGCACTGTCAGTTCTCTTCGTCCCCTTATTAGAGGCGCTTAGAAACGTCGCACGAACAAACCGAAGCCAGCGTTTCGAAGCCCAGGCCAAGGCGAATTTTTCCAGCTATTCACTTGGAATGCTGGGATAGCCCAAGCCCTTCAAAAACGGCCCGCAAGGTCGGCGGCCTGTTAAAAAGGGTGCTTTCGTTAGAAACAAAACGGCCCGTCACGGAATTGGACGGGAATAGGCTCAAAATGACCGCCAAGGTGTGGGGAATCATGTGTTAAAATATGAAGTTTCAATTCCAAGTTTGGGTTTTGATTCAATACCATTCTCTATTTAGAGTTTAATATAAACTGGGGCTGGCCTATGCTATAGCACTGTCAGTTCTCTTCGTCCCCTTATTAGAGGCGCTTAGAAACGTCGCACGAACAAACCGAAGCCAGCGTTTCGAAGCCCAGGCCAAGGCGAATTTTTCCAGCTATTCACTTGGAATGCTGGGATAGCCCAAGCCCTTCAAAAACGGCCCGCAAGGTCGGCGGCCTGTTAAAAAGGGTGCTTTCGTTAGAAACAAAACGGCCCGTCACGGAATTGGACGGGAATAGGCTCAAAATGACCGCCAAGGTGTGGGGAATCATGTGTTAAAATATGAAGTTTCAATTCCAAGTTTGGGTTTTGATTCAATACCATTCTCTATATAGAGTTTAATATAAACTGGGGCTGGCCTATGCTATAGCACTGTCAGTTCTCTTCGTCCCCTTATTAGAGGCGCTTAGAAACGTCGCACGAACAAACCGAAGCCAGCGTTTCGAAGCCCAGGCCAAGGCGAATTTTTCCAGCTATTCACTTGGAATGCTGGGATAGCCCAAGCCCTTCAAAAACGGCCCGCAAGGTCGGCGGCCTGTTAAAAAGGGTGCTTTCGTTAGAAACAAAACGGCCCGTCACGGAATTGGACGGGAATAGGCTCAAAATGACCGCCAAGGTGTGGGGAATCATGTGTTAAAATATGAAGTTTCAATTCCAAGTTTGGGTTTTGATTCAATACCATTCTCTATTTAGAGTTTAATATAAACTGGGGCTGGCCTATGCTATAGCACTGTCAGTTCTCTTCGTCCCCTTATTAGAGGCGCTTAGAAACGTCGCACGAACAAACCGAAGCCAGCGTTTCGAAGCCCAGGCCAAGGCGAATTTTTCCAGCTATTCACTTGGAATGCTGGGATAGCCCAAGCCCTTCAAAAACGGCCCGCAAGGTCGGCGGCCTGTTAAAAAGGGTGCTTTCGTTAGAAACAAAACGGCCCGTCACGGAATTGGACGGGAATAGGCTCAAAATGACCGCCAAGGTGTGGGGAATCATGTGTTAAAATATGAAGTTTCAATTCCAAGTTTGGGTTTTGATTCAATACCATTCTCTATTTAGAGTTTAATATAAACTGGGGCTGGCCTATGCTATAGCACTGTCAGTTCTCTTCGTCCCCTTATTAGAGGCGCTTAGAAACGTCGCACGAACAAACCGAAGCCAGCGTTTCGAAGCCCAGGCCAAGGCGAATTTTTCCAGCTATTCACTTGGAATGCTGGGATAGCCCAAGCCCTTCAAAAACGGCCCGCAAGGTCGGCGGCCTGTTAAAAAGGGTGCTTTCGTTAGAAACAAAACGGCCCGTCACGGAATTGGACGGGAATAGGCTCAAAATGACCGCCAAGGTGTGGGGAATCATGTGTTAAAATATGAAGTTTCAATTCCAAGTTTGGGTTTTGATTCAATACCATTCTCTATTTAGAGTTTAATATAAACTGGGGCTGGCCTATGCTATAGCACTGTCAGTTCTCTTCGTCCCCTTATTAGAGGCGCTTAGAAACGTCGCACGAACAAACCGAAGCCAGCGTTTCGAAGCCCAGGCCAAGGCGAATTTTTCCAGCTATTCACTTGGAATGCTGGGATAGCCCAAGCCCTTCAAAAACGGCCCGCAAGGTCGGCGGCCTGTTAAAAAGGGTGCTTTCGTTAGAAACAAAACGGCCCGTCACGGAATTGGACGGGAATAGGCTCAAAATGACCGCCAAGGTGTGGGGAATCATGTGTTAAAATATGAAGTTTCAATTCCAAGTTTGGGTTTTGATTCAATACCATTCTCTATTTAGAGTTTAATATAAACTGGGGCTGGCCTATGCTATAGCACTGTCAGTTCTCTTCGTCCCCTTATTAGAGGCGCTTAGAAACGTCGCACGAACAAACCGAAGCCAGCGTTTCGAAGCCCAGGCCAAGGCGAATTTTTCCAGCTATTCACTTGGAATGCTGGGATAGCCCAAGCCCTTAAAAACGGCCCGCAAGGTCGGCGGCCTGTTAAAAAGGGTGCTTTCGTTAGAAACAAAACGGCCCGTCACGGAATTGGACGGGAATAGGCTCAAAATGACCGCCAAGGTGTGGGGAATCATGTGTTAAAATATGAAGTTTCAATTCCAAGTTTGGGTTTTGATTCAATACCATTCTCTATTTAGAGTTTAATATAAACTGGGGCTGGCCTATGCTATAGCACTGTCAGTTCTCTTCGTCCCCTTATTAGAGGCGCTTAGAAACGTCGCACGAACAAACCGAAGCCAGCGTTTCGAAGCCCAGGCCAAGGCGAATTTTTCCAGCTATTCACTTGGAATGCTGGGATAGCCCAAGCCCTTCAAAAAAACGGCCCGCAAGGTCGGCGGCCTGTTAAAAAGGGTGCTTTCGTTAGAAACAAAACGGCCCGTCACGGAATTGGACGGGAATAGGCTCAAAATGACCGCCAAGGTGTGGGGAATCATGTGTTAAAATATGAAGTTTCAATTCCAAGTTTGGGTTTTGATTCAATACCATTCTCTATTTAGAGTTTAATATAAACTGGGGCTGGCCTATGCTATAGCACTGTCAGTTCTCTTCGTCCCCTTATTAGAGGCGCTTAGAAACGTCGCACGAACAAACCGAAGCCAGCGTTTCGAAGCCCAGGCCAAGGCGAATTTTTCCAGCTATTCACTTGGAATGCTGGGATAGCCCAAGCCCTTCAAAAACGGCCCGCAAGGTCGGCGGCCTGTTAAAAAGGGTGCTTTCGTTAGAAACAAAACGGCCCGTCACGGAATTGGACGGGAATAGGCTCAAAATGACCGCCAAGGTGTGGGGAATCATGTGTTAAAATATGAAGTTTCAATTCCAAGTTTGGGTTTTGATTCAATACCATTCTCTATTTAGAGTTTAATATAAACTGGGGCTGGCCTATGCTATAGCACTGTCAGTTCTCTTCGTCCCCTTATTAGAGGCGCTTAGAAACGTCGCACGAACAAACCGAAGCCAGCGTTTCGAAGCCCAGGCCAAGGCGAATTTTTCCAGCTATTCACTTGGAATGCTGGGATAGCCCAAGCCCTTCAAAAACGGCCCGCAAGGTCGGCGGCCTGTTAAAAAGGGTGCTTTCGTTAGAAACAAAACGGCCCGTCACGGAATTGGACGGGAATAGGCTCAAAATGACCGCCAAGGTGTGGGGAATCATGTGTTAAAATATGAAGTTTCAATTCCAAGTTTGGGTTTTGATTCAATACCATTCTCTATTTAGAGTTTAATATAAACTGGGGCTGGCCTATGCTATAGCACTGTCAGTTCTCTTCGTCCCCTTATTAGAGGCGCTTAGAAACGTCGCACGAACAAACCGAAGCCAGCGTTTCGAAGCCCAGGCCAAGGCGAATTTTTCCAGCTATTCACTTGGAATGCTGGGATAGCCCAAGCCCTTCAAAAACGGCCCGCAAGGTCGGCGGCCTGTTAAAAAGGGTGCTTTCGTTAGAAACAAAACGGCCCGTCACGGAATTGGACGGGAATAGGCTCAAAATGACCGCCAAGGTGTGGGGAATCATGTGTTAAAATATGAAGTTTCAATTCCAAGTTTGGGTTTTGATTCAATACCATTCTCTATTTAGAGTTTAATATAAACTGGGGCTGGCCTATGCTATAGCACTGTCAGTTCTCTTCGTCCCCTTATTAGAGGCGCTTAGAAACGTCGCACGAACAAACCGAAGCCAGCGTTTCGAAGCCCAGGCCAAGGCGAATTTTTCCAGCTATTCACTTGGAATGCTGGGATAGCCCAAGCCCTTCAAAAACGGCCCGCAAGGTCGGCGGCCTGTTAAAAAGGGTGCTTTCGTTAGAAACAACACGGCCCGTCACGGAATTGGACGGGAATAGGCTCAAAATGACCGCCAAGGTGTGGGGAATCATGTGTTAAAATATGAAGTTTCAATTCCAAGTTTGGGTTTTGATTCAATACCATTCTCTATTTAGAGTTTAATATAAACTGGGGCTGGCCTATGCTATAGCACTGTCAGTTCTCTTCGTCCCCTTATTAGAGGCGCTTAGAAACGTCGCACGAACAAACCGAAGCCAGCGTTTCGAAGCCCAGGCCAAGGCGAATTTTTCCAGCTATTCACTTGGAATGCTGGGATAGCCCAAGCCCTTCAAAAACGGCCCGCAAGGTCGGCGGCCTGTTAAAAAGGGTGCTTTCGTTAGAAACAAAACGGCCCGTCACGGAATTGGACGGGAATAGGCTCAAAATGACCGCCAAGGTGTGGGGAATCATGTGTTAAAATATGAAGTTTCAATTCCAAGTTTGGGTTTTGATTCAATACCATTCTCTATTTAGAGTTTAATATAAACTGGGGCTGGCCTATGCTATAGCACTGTCAGTTCTCTTCGTCCCCTTATTAGAGGCGCTTAGAAACGTCGCACGAACAAACCGAAGCCAGCGTTTCGAAGCCCAGGCCAAGGCGAATTTTTCCAGCTATTCACTTGGAATGCTGGGATAGCCCAAGCCCTTCAAAAACGGCCCGCAAGGTCGGCGGCCTGTTAAAAAGGGTGCTTTCGTTAGAAACAAAACGGCCCGTCACGGAATTGGACGGGAATAGGCTCAAAATGACCGCCAAGGTGTGGGGAATCATGTGTTAAAATATGAAGTTTCAATTCCAAGTTTGGGTTTTGATTCAATACCATTCTCTATTTAGAGTTTAATATAAACTGGGGCTGGCCTATGCTATAGCACTGTCAGTTCTCTTCGTCCCCTTATTAGAGGCGCTTAGAAACGTCGCACGAACAAACCGAAGCCAGCGTTTCGAAGCCCAGGCCAAGGCGAATTTTTCCAGCTATTCACTTGGAATGCTGGGATAGCCCAAGCCCTTCAAAAACGGCCCGCAAGGTCGGCGGCCTGTTAAAAAGGGTGCTTTCGTTAGAAACAAAACGGCCCGTCACGGAATTGGACGGGAATAGGCTCAAAATGACCGCCAAGGTGTGGGGAATCATGTGTTAAAATATGAAGTTTCAATTCCAAGTTTGGGTTTTGATTCAATACCATTCTCTATTTAGAGTTTAATATAAACTGGGGCTGGCCTATGCTATAGCACTGTCAGTTCTCTTCGTCCCCTTATTAGAGGCGCTTAGAAACGTCGCACGAACAAACCGAAGCCAGCGTTTCGAAGCCCAGGCCAAGGCGAATTTTTCCAGCTATTCACTTGGAATGCTGGGATAGCCCAAGCCCTTCAAAAACGGCCCGCAAGGTCGGCGGCCTGTTAAAAAGGGTGCTTTCGTTAGAAACAAAACGGCCCGTCACGGAATTGGACGGGAATAGGCTCAAAATGACCGCCAAGGTGTGGGGAATCATGTGTTAAAATATGAAGTTTCAATTCCAAGTTTGGGTTTTGATTCAATACCATTCTCTATTTAGAGTTTAATATAAACTGGGGCTGGCCTATGCTATAGCACTGTCAGTTCTCTTCGTCCCCTTATTAGAGGCGCTTAGAAACGTCGCACGAACAAACCGAAGCCAGCGTTTCGAAGCCCAGGCCAAGGCGAATTTTTCCAGCTATTCACTTGGAATGCTGGGATAGCCCAAGCCCTTCAAAAACGGCCCGCAAGGTCGGCGGCCTGTTAAAAAGGGTGCTTTCGTTAGAAACAAAACGGCCCGTCACGGAATTGGACGGGAATAGGCTCAAAATGACCGCCAAGGTGTGGGGAATCATGTGTTAAAATATGAAGTTTCAATTCCAAGTTTGGGTTTTGATTCAATACCATTCTCTATTTAGAGTTTAATATAAACTGGGGCTGGCCTATGCTATAGCACTGTCAGTTCTCTTCGTCCCCTTATTAGAGGCGCTTAGAAACGTCGCACGAACAAACCGAAGCCAGCGTTTCGAAGCCCAGGCCAAGGCGAATTTTTCCAGCTATTCACTTGGAATGCTGGGATAGCCCAAGCCCTTCAAAAACGGCCCGCAAGGTCGGCGGCCTGTTAAAAAGGGTGCTTTCGTTAGAAACAAAACGGCCCGTCACGGAATTGGACGGGAATAGGCTCAAAATGACCGCCAAGGTGTGGGGAATCATGTGTTAAAATATGAAGTTTCAATTCCAAGTTTGGGTTTTGATTCAATACCATTCTCTATTTAGAGTTTAATATAAACTGGGGCTGGCCTATGCTATAGCACTGTCAGTTCTCTTCGTCCCCTTATTAGAGGCGCTTAGAAACGTCGCACGAACAAACCGAAGCCAGCGTTTCGAAGCCCAGGCCAAGGCGAATTTTTCCAGCTATTCACTTGGAATGCTGGGATAGCCCAAGCCCTTCAAAAACGGCCCGCAAGGTCGGCGGCCTGTTAAAAAGGGTGCTTTCGTTAGAAACAAAACGGCCCGTCACGGAATTGGACGGGAATAGGCTCAAAATGACCGCCAAGGTGTGGGGAATCATGTGTTAAAATATGAAGTTTCAATTCCAAGTTTGGGTTTTGATTCAATACCATTCTCTATTTAGAGTTTAATATAAACTGGGGCTGGCCTATGCTATAGCACTGTCAGTTCTCTTCGTCCCCTTATTAGAGGCGCTTAGAAACGTCGCACGAACAAACCGAAGCCAGCGTTTCGAAGCCCAGGCCAAGGCGAATTTTTCCAGCTATTCACTTGGAATGCTGGGATAGCCCAAGCCCTTCAAAAACGGCCCGCAAGGTCGGCGGCCTGTTAAAAAGGGTGCTTTCGTTAGAAACAAAACGGCCCGTCACGGAATTGGACGGGAATAGGCTCAAAATGACCGCCAAGGTGTGGGGAATCATGTGTTAAAATATGAAGTTTCAATTCCAAGTTTGGGTTTTGATTCAATACCATTCTCTATTTAGAGTTTAATATAAACTGGGGCTGGCCTATGCTATAGCACTGTCAGTTCTCTTCGTCCCCTTATTAGAGGCGCTTAGAAACGTCGCACGAACAAACCGAAGCCAGCGTTTCGAAGCCCAGGCCAAGGCGAATTTTTCCAGCTATTCACTTGGAATGCTGGGATAGCCCAAGCCCTTCAAAAACGGCCCGCAAGGTCGGCGGCCTGTTAAAAAGGGTGCTTTCGTTAGAAACAAAACGGCCCGTCACGGAATTGGACGGGAATAGGCTCAAAATGACCGCCAAGGTGTGGGGAATCATGTGTTAAAATATGAAGTTTCAATTCCAAGTTTGGGTTTTGATTCAATACCATTCTCTATTTAGAGTTTAATATAAACTGGGGCTGGCCTATGCTATAGCACTGTCAGTTCTCTTCGTCCCCTTATTAGAGGCGCTTAGAAACGTCGCACGAACAAACCGAAGCCAGCGTTTCGAAGCCCAGGCCAAGGCGAATTTTTCCAGCTATTCACTTGGAATGCTGGGATAGCCCAAGCCCTTCAAAAACGGCCCGCAAGGTCGGCGGCCTGTTAAAAAGGGTGCTTTCGTTAGAAACAAAACGGCCCGTCACGGAATTGGACGGGAATAGGCTCAAAATGACCGCCAAGGTGTGGGGAATCATGTGTTAAAATATGAAGTTTCAATTCCAAGTTTGGGTTTTGATTCAATACCATTCTCTATTTAGAGTTTAATATAAACTGGGGCTGGCCTATGCTATAGCACTGTCAGTTCTCTTCGTCCCCTTATTAGAGGCGCTTAGAAACGTCGCACGAACAAACCGAAGCCAGCGTTTCGAAGCCCAGGCCAAGGCGAATTTTTCCAGCTATTCACTTGGAATGCTGGGATAGCCCAAGCCCTTCAAAAACGGCCCGCAAGGTCGGCGGCCTGTTAAAAAGGGTGCTTTCGTTAGAAACAAAACGGCCCGTCACGGAATTGGACGGGAATAGGCTCAAAATGACCGCCAAGGTGTGGGGAATCATGTGTTAAAATATGAAGTTTCAATTCCAAGTTTGGGTTTTGATTCAATACCATTCTCTATTTAGAGTTTAATATAAACTGGGGCTGGCCTATGCTATAGCACTGTCAGTTCTCTTCGTCCCCTTATTAGAGGCGCTTAGAAACGTCGCACGAACAAACCGAAGCCAGCGTTTCGAAGCCCAGGCCAAGGCGAATTTTTCCAGCTATTCACTTGGAATGCTGGGATAGCCCAAGCCCTTCAAAAACGGCCCGCAAGGTCGGCGGCCTGTTAAAAAGGGTGCTTTCGTTAGAAACAAAACGGCCCGTCACGGAATTGGACGGGAATAGGCTCAAAATGACCGCCAAGGTGTGGGGAATCATGTGTTAAAATATGAAGTTTCAATTCCAAGTTTGGGTTTTGATTCAATACCATTCTCTATTTAGAGTTTAATATAAACTGGGGCTGGCCTATGCTATAGCACTGTCAGTTCTCTTCGTCCCCTTATTAGAGGCGCTTAGAAACGTCGCACGAACAAACCGAAGCCAGCGTTTCGAAGCCCAGGCCAAGGCGAATTTTTCCAGCTATTCACTTGGAATGCTGGGATAGCCCAAGCCCTTCAAAAACGGCCCGCAAGGTCGGCGGCCTGTTAAAAAGGGTGCTTTCGTTAGAAACAAAACGGCCCGTCACGGAATTGGACGGGAATAGGCTCAAAATGACCGCCAAGGTGTGGGGAATCATGTGTTAAAATATGAAGTTTCAATTCCAAGTTTGGGTTTTGATTCAATACCATTCTCTATTTAGAGTTTAATATAAACTGGGGCTGGCCTATGCTATAGCACTGTCAGTTCTCTTCGTCCCCTTATTAGAGGCGCTTAGAAACGTCGCACGAACAAACCGAAGCCAGCGTTTCGAAGCCCAGGCCAAGGCGAATTTTTCCAGCTATTCACTTGGAATGCTGGGATAGCCCAAGCCCTTCAAAAACGGCCCGCAAGGTCGGCGGCCTGTTAAAAAGGGTGCTTTCGTTAGAAACAAAACGGCCCGTCACGGAATTGGACGGGAATAGGCTCAAAATGACCGCCAAGGTGTGGGGAATCATGTGTTAAAATATGAAGTTTCAATTCCAAGTTTGGGTTTTGATTCAATACCATTCTCTATTTAGAGTTTAATATAAACTGGGGCTGGCCTATGCTATAGCACTGTCAGTTCTCTTCGTCCCCTTATTAGAGGCGCTTAGAAACGTCGCACGAACAAACCGAAGCCAGCGTTTCGAAGCCCAGGCCAAGGCGAATTTTTCCAGCTATTCACTTGGAATGCTGGGATAGCCCAAGCCCTTCAAAAACGGCCCGCAAGGTCGGCGGCCTGTTAAAAAGGGTGCTTTCGTTAGAAACAAAACGGCCCGTCACGGAATTGGACGGGAATAGGCTCAAAATGACCGCCAAGGTGTGGGGAATCATGTGTTAAAATATGAAGTTTCAATTCCAAGTTTGGGTTTTGATTCAATACCATTCTCTATTTAGAGTTTAATATAAACTGGGGCTGGCCTATGCTATAGCACTGTCAGTTCTCTTCGTCCCCTTATTAGAGGCGCTTAGAAACGTCGCACGAACAAACCGAAGCCAGCGTTTCGAAGCCCAGGCCAAGGCGAATTTTTCCAGCTATTCACTTGGAATGCTGGGATAGCCCAAGCCCTTCAAAAACGGCCCGCAAGGTCGGCGGCCTGTTAAAAAGGGTGCTTTCGTTAGAAACAAAACGGCCCGTCACGGAATTGGACGGGAATAGGCTCAAAATGACCGCCAAGGTGTGGGGAATCATGTGTTAAAATATGAAGTTTCAATTCCAAGTTTGGGTTTTGATTCAATACCATTCTCTATTTAGAGTTTAATATAAACTGGGGCTGGCCTATGCTATAGCACTGTCAGTTCTCTTCGTCCCCTTATTAGAGGCGCTTAGAAACGTCGCACGAACAAACCGAAGCCAGCGTTTCGAAGCCCAGGCCAAGGCGAATTTTTCCAGCTATTCACTTGGAATGCTGGGATAGCCCAAGCCCTTCAAAAACGGCCCGCAAGGTCGGCGGCCTGTTAAAAAGGGTGCTTTCGTTAGAAACAAAACGGCCCGTCACGGAATTGGACGGGAATAGGCTCAAAATGACCGCCAAGGTGTGGGGAATCATGTGTTAAAATATGAAGTTTCAATTCCAAGTTTGGGTTTTGATTCAATACCATTCTCTATTTAGAGTTTAATATAAACTGGGGCTGGCCTATGCTATAGCACTGTCAGTTCTCTTCGTCCCCTTATTAGAGGTGCTTAGAAACGTCGCACGAACAAACCGAAGCCAGCGTTTCGAAGCCCAGGCCAAGGCGAATTTTTCCAGCTATTCACTTGGAATGCTGGGATAGCCCAAGCCCTTCAAAAACGGCCCGCAAGGTCGGCGGCCTGTTAAAAAGGGTGCTTTCGTTATAAACAAAACGGCCCGTCACGGAATTGGACGGGAATAGGCTCAAAATGACCGCCAAGGTGTGGGGAATCATGTGTTAAAATATGAAGTTTCAATTCCAAGTTTGGGTTTTGATTCAATACCATTCTCTATTTAGAGTTTAATATAAACTGGGGCTGGCCTATGCTATAGCACTGTCAGTTCTCTTCGTCCCCTTATTAGAGGCGCTTAGAAACGTCGCACGAACAAACCGAAGCCAGCGTTTCGAAGCCCAGGCCAAGTCGAATTTTTCCAGCTATTCACTTGGAATGCTGGGATAGCCCAAGCCCTTCAAAAACGGCCCGCAAGGTCGGCGGCCTGTTAAAAAGGGTGCTTTCGTTAGAAACAAAACGGCCCGTCACGGAATTGGACGGGAATAGGCTCAAAATGACCGCCAAGGTGTGGGGAATCATGTGTTAAAATATGAAGTTTCAATTCCAAGTTTGGGTTTTGATTCAATACCATTCTCTATTTAGAGTTTAATATAAACTGGGGCTGGCCTATGCTATAGCACTGTCAGTTCTCTTCGTCCCCTTATTAGAGGCGCTTAGAAACGTCGCACGAACAAACCGAAGCCAGCGTTTCGAAGCCCAGGCCAAGGCGAATTTTTCCAGCTATTCACTTGGAATGCTGGGATAGCCCAAGCCCTTCAAAAACGGCCCGCAAGGTCGGCGGCCTGTTAAAAAGGGTGCTTTCGTTAGAAACAAAACGGCCCGTCACGGAATTGGACGGGAATAGGCTCAAAATGACCGCCAAGGTGTGGGGAATCATGTGTTAAAATATGAAGTTTCAATTCCAAGTTTGGGTTTTGATTCAATACCATTCTCTATTTAGAGTTTAATATAAACTGGGGCTGGCCTATGCTATAGCACTGTCAGTTCTCTTCGTCCCCTTATTAGAGGCGCTTAGAAACGTCGCACGAACAAACCGAAGCCAGCGTTTCGAAGCCCAGGCCAAGGCGAATTTTTCCAGCTATTCACTTGGAATGCTGGGATAGCCCAAGCCCTTCAAAAACGGCCCGCAAGGTCGGCGGCCTGTTAAAAAGGGTGCTTTCGTTAGAAACAAAACGGCCCGTCACGGAATTGGACGGGAATAGGCTCAAAATGACCGCCAAGGTGTGGGGAATCATGTGTTAAAATATGAAGTTTCAATTCCAAGTTTGGGTTTTGATTCAATACCATTCTCTATTTAGAGTTTAATATAAACTGGGGCTGGCCTATGCTATAGCACTGTCAGTTCTCTTCGTCCCCTTATTAGAGGCGCTTAGAAACGTCGCACGAACAAACCGAAGCCAGCGTTTCGAAGCCCAGGCCAAGGCGAATTTTTCCAGCTATTCACTTGGAATGCTGGGATAGCCCAAGCCCTTCAAAAACGGCCCGCAAGGTCGGCGGCCTGTTAAAAAGGGTGCTTTCGTTAGAAACAAAACGGCCCGTCACGGAATTGGACGGGAATAGGCTCAAAATGACCGCCAAGGTGTGGGGAATCATGTGTTAAAATATGAAGTTTCAATTCCAAGTTTGGGTTTTGATTCAATACCATTCTCTATTTAGAGTTTAATATAAACTGGGGCTGGCCTATGCTATAGCACTGTCAGTTCTCTTCGTCCCCTTATTAGAGGCGCTTAGAAACGTCGCACGAACAAACCGAAGCCAGCGTTTCGAAGCCCAGGCCAAGGCGAATTTTTCCAGCTATTCACTTGGAATGCTGGGATAGCCCAAGCCCTTCAAAAACGGCCCGCAAGGTCGGCGGCCTGTTAAAAAGGGTGCTTTCGTTAGAAACAAAACGGCCCGTCACGGAATTGGACGGGAATAGGCTCAAAATGACCGCCAAGGTGTGGGGAATCATGTGTTAAAATATGAAGTTTCAATTCCAAGTTTGGGTTTTGATTCAATACCATTCTCTATTTAGAGTTTAATATAAACTGGGGCTGGCCTATGCTATAGCACTGTCAGTTCTCTTCGTCCCCTTATTAGAGGCGCTTAGAAACGTCGCACGAACAAACCGAAGCCAGCGTTTCGAAGCCCAGGCCAAGGCGAATTTTTCCAGCTATTCACTTGGAATGCTGGGATAGCCCAAGCCCTTCAAAAACGGCCCGCAAGGTCGGCGGCCTGTTAAAAAGGGTGCTTTCGTTAGAAACAAAACGGCCCGTCACGGAATTGGACGGGAATAGGCTCAAAATGACCGCCAAGGTGTGGGGAATCATGTGTTAAAATATGAAGTTTCAATTCCAAGTTTGGGTTTTGATTCAATACCATTCTCTATTTAGAGTTTAATATAAACTGGGGCTGGCCTATGCTATAGCACTGTCAGTTCTCTTCGTCCCCTTATTAGAGGCGCTTAGAAACGTCGCACGAACAAACCGAAGCCAGCGTTTCGAAGCCCGGGCCAAGGCGAATTTTTCCAGCTATTCACTTGGAATGCTGGGATAGCCCAAGCCCTTCAAAAACGGCCCGCAAGGTCGGCGGCCTGTTAAAAAGGGTGCTTTCGTTAGAAACAAAACGGCCCGTCACGGAATTGGACGGGAATAGGCTCAAAATGACCGCCAAGGTGTGGGGAATCATGTGTTAAAATATGAAGTTTCAATTCCAAGTTTGGGTTTTGATTCAATACCATTCTCTATTTAGAGTTTAATATAAACTGGGGCTGGCCTATGCTATAGCACTGTCAGTTCTCTTCGTCCCCTTATTAGAGGCGCTTAGAAACGTCGCACGAACAAACCGAAGCCAGCGTTTCGAAGCCCAGGCCAAGGCGAATTTTTCCAGCTATTCACTTGGAATGCTGGGATAGCCCAAGCCCTTCAAAAACGGCCCGCAAGGTCGGCGGCCTGTTAAAAAGGGTGCTTTCGTTAGAAACAAAACGGCCCGTCACGGAATTGGACGGGAATAGGCTCAAAATGACCGCCAAGGTGTGGGGAATCATGTGTTAAAATATGAAGTTTCAATTCCAAGTTTGGGTTTTGATTCAATACCATACTCTATTTAGAGTTTAATATAAACTGGGGCTGGCCTATGCTATAGCACTGTCAGTTCTCTTCGTCCCCTTATTAGAGGCGCTTAGAAACGTCGCACGAACAAACCGAAGCCAGCGTTTCGAAGCCCAGGCCAAGGCGAATTTTTCCAGCTATTCACTTGGAATGCTGGGATAGCCCAAGCCCTTCAAAAACGGCCCGCAAGGTCGGCGGCCTGTTAAAAAGGGTGCTTTCGTTAGAAACAAAACGGCCCGTCACGGAATTGGACGGGAATAGGCTCAAAATGACCGCCAAGGTGTGGGGAATCATGTGTTAAAATATGAAGTTTCAATTCCAAGTTTGGGTTTTGATTCAATACCATTCTCTATTTAGAGTTTAATATAAACTGGGGCTGGCCTATGCTATAGCACTGTCAGTTCTCTTCGTCCCCTTATTAGAGGCGCTTAGAAACGTCGCACGAACAAACCGAAGCCAGCGTTTCGAAGCCCAGGCCAAGGCGAATTTTTCCAGCTATTCACTTGGAATGCTGGGATAGCCCAAGCCCTTCAAAAACGGCCCGCAAGGTCGGCGGCCTGTTAAAAAGGGTGCTTTCGTTAGAAACAAAACGGCCCGTCACGGAATTGGACGGGAATAGGCTCAAAATGACCGCCAAGGTGTGGGGAATCATGTGTTAAAATATGAAGTTTCAATTCCAAGTTTGGGTTTTGATTCAATACCATTCTCTATTTAGAGTTTAATATAAACTGGGGCTGGCCTATGCTATAGCACTGTCAGTTCTCTTCGTCCCCTTATTAGAGGCGCTTAGAAACGTCGCACGAACAAACCGAAGCCAGCGTTTCGAAGCCCAGGCCAAGGCGAATTTTTCCAGCTATTCACTTGGAATGCTGGGATAGCCCAAGCCCTTCAAAAACGGCCCGCAAGGTCGGCGGCCTGTTAAAAAGGGTGCTTTCGTTAGAAACAAAACGGCCCGTCACGGAATTGGACGGGAATAGGCTCAAAATGACCGCCAAGGTGTGGGGAATCATGTGTTAAAATATGAAGTTTCAATTCCAAGTTTGGGTTTTGATTCAATACCATTCTCTATTTAGAGTTTAATATAAACTGGGGCTGGCCTATGCTATAGCACTGTCAGTTCTCTTCGTCCCCTTATTAGAGGCGCTTAGAAACGTCGCACGAACAAACCGAAGCCAGCGTTTCGAAGCCCAGGCCAAGGCGAATTTTTCCAGCTATTCACTTGGAATGCTGGGATAGCCCAAGCCCTTCAAAAACGGCCCGCAAGGTCGGCGGCCTGTTAAAAAGGGTGCTTTCGTTAGAAACAAAACGGCCCGTCACGGAATTGGACGGGAATAGGCTCAAAATGACCGCCAAGGTGTGGGGAATCATGTGTTAAAATATGAAGTTTCAATTCCAAGTTTGGGTTTTGATTCAATACCATTCTCTATTTAGAGTTTAATATAAACTGGGGCTGGCCTATGCTATAGCACTGTCAGTTCTCTTCGTCCCCTTATTAGAGGCGCTTAGAAACGTCGCACGAACAAACCGAAGCCAGCGTTTCGAAGCCCAGGCCAAGGCGAATTTTTCCAGCTATTCACTTGGAATGCTGGGATAGCCCAAGCCCTTCAAAAACGGCCCGCAAGGTCGGCGGCCTGTTAAAAAGGGTGCTTTCGTTAGAAACAAAACGGCCCGTCACGGAATTGGACGGGAATAGGCTCAAAATGACCGCCAAGGTGTGGGGAATCATGTGTTAAAATATGAAGTTTCAATTCCAAGTTTGGGTTTTGATTCAATACCATTCTCTATTTAGAGTTTAATATAAACTGGGGCTGGCCTATGCTATAGCACTGTCAGTTCTCTTCGTCCCCTTATTAGAGGCGCTTAGAAACGTCGCACGAACAAACCGAAGCCAGCGTTTCGAAGCCCAGGCCAAGGCGAATTTTTCCAGCTATTCACTTGGAATGCTGGGATAGCCCAAGCCCTTCAAAAACGGCCCGCAAGGTCGGCGGCCTGTTAAAAAGGGTGCTTTCGTTAGAAACAAAACGGCCCGTCACGGAATTGGACGGGAATAGGCTCAAAATGACCGCCAAGGTGTGGGGAATCATGTGTTAAAATATGAAGTTTCAATTCCAAGTTTGGGTTTTGATTCAATACCATTCTCTATTTAGAGTTTAATATAAACTGGGGCTGGCCTATGCTATAGCACTGTCAGTTCTCTTCGTCCCCTTATTAGAGGCGCTTAGAAACGTCGCACGAACAAACCGAAGCCAGCGTTTCGAAGCCCAGGCCAAGGCGAATTTTTCCAGCTATTCACTTGGAATGCTGGGATAGCCCAAGCCCTTCAAAAACGGCCCGCAAGGTCGGCGGCCTGTTAAAAAGGGTGCTTTCGTTAGAAACAAAACGGCCCGTCACGGAATTGGACGGGAATAGGCTCAAAATGACCGCCAAGGTGTGGGGAATCATGTGTTAAAATATGAAGTTTCAATTCCAAGTTTGGGTTTTGATTCAATACCATTCTCTATTTAGAGTTTAATATAAACTGGGGCTGGCCTATGCTATAGCACTGTCAGTTCTCTTCGTCCCCTTATTAGAGGCGCTTAGAAACGTCGCACGAACAAACCGAAGCCAGCGTTTCGAAGCCCAGGCCAAGGCGAATTTTTCCAGCTATTCACTTGGAATGCTGGGATAGCCCAAGCCCTTCAAAAACGGCCCGCAAGGTCGGCGGCCTGTTAAAAAGGGTGCTTTCGTTAGAAACAAAACGGCCCGTCACGGAATTGGACGGGAATAGGCTCAAAATGACCGCCAAGGTGTGGGGAATCATGTGTTAAAATATGAAGTTTCAATTCCAAGTTTGGGTTTTGATTCAATACCATTCTCTATTTAGAGTTTAATATAAACTGGGGCTGGCCTATGCTATAGCACTGTCAGTTCTCTTCGTCCCCTTATTAGAGGCGCTTAGAAACGTCGCACGAACAAACCGAAGCCAGCGTTTCGAAGCCCAGGCCAAGGCGAATTTTTCCAGCTATTCACTTGGAATGCTGGGATAGCCCAAGCCCTTCAAAAACGGCCCGCAAGGTCGGCGGCCTGTTAAAAAGGGTGCTTTCGTTAGAAACAAAACGGCCCGTCACGGAATTGGACGGGAATAGGCTCAAAATGACCGCCAAGGTGTGGGGAATCATGTGTTAAAATATGAAGTTTCAATTCCAAGTTTGGGTTTTGATTCAATACCATTCTCTATTTAGAGTTTAATATAAACTGGGGCTGGCCTATGCTATAGCACTGTCAGTTCTCTTCGTCCCCTTATTAGAGGCGCTTAGAAACGTCGCACGAACAAACCGAAGCCAGCGTTTCGAAGCCCAGGCCAAGGCGAATTTTTCCAGCTATTCACTTGGAATGCTGGGATTCGCCCAAGCCCTTCAAAAACGGCCCGCAAGGTCGGCGGCCTGTTAAAAAGGGTGCTTTCGTTAGAAACAAAACGGCCCGTCACGGAATTGGACGGGAATAGGCTCAAAATGACCGCCAAGGTGTGGGGAATCATGTGTTAAAATATGAAGTTTCAATTCCAAGTTTGGGTTTTGATTCAATACCATTCTCTATTTAGAGTTTAATATAAACTGGGGCTGGCCTATGCTATAGCACTGTCAGTTCTCTTCGTCCCCTTATTAGAGGCGCTTAGAAACGTCGCACGAACAAACCGAAGCCAGCGTTTCGAAGCCCAGGCCAAGGCGAATTTTTCCAGCTATTCACTTGGAATGCTGGGATAGCCCAAGCCCTTCAAAAACGGCCCGCAAGGTCGGCGGCCTGTTAAAAAGGGTGCTTTCGTTAGAAACAAAACGGCCCGTCACGGAATTGGACGGGAATAGGCTCAAAATGACCGCCAAGGTGTGGGGAATCATGTGTTAAAATATGAAGTTTCAATTCCAAGTTTGGGTTTTGATTCAATACCATTCTCTATTTAGAGTTTAATATAAACTGGGGCTGGCCTATGCTATAGCACTGTCAGTTCTCTTCGTCCCCTTATTAGAGGCGCTTAGAAACGTCGCACGAACAAACCGAAGCCAGCGTTTCGAAGCCCAGGCCAAGGCGAATTTTTCCAGCTATTCACTTGGAATGCTGGGATAGCCCAAGCCCTTCAAAAACGGCCCGCAAGGTCGGCGGCCTGTTAAAAAGGGTGCTTTCGTTAGAAACAAAACGGCCCGTCACGGAATTGGACGGGAATAGGCTCAAAATGACCGCCAAGGTGTGGGGAATCATGTGTTAAAATATGAAGTTTCAATTCCAAGTTTGGGTTTTGATTCAATACCATTCTCTATTTAGAGTTTAATATAAACTGGGGCTGGCCTATGCTATAGCACTGTCAGTTCTCTTCGTCCCCTTATTAGAGGCGCTTAGAAACGTCGCACGAACAAACCGAAGCCAGCGTTTCGAAGCCCAGGCCAAGGCGAATTTTTCCAGCTATTCACTTGGAATGCTGGGATAGCCCAAGCCCTTCAAAAACGGCCCGCAAGGTCGGCGGCCTGTTAAAAAGGGTGCTTTCGTTAGAAACAAAACGGCCCGTCACGGAATTGGACGGGAATAGGCTCAAAATGACCGCCAAGGTGTGGGGAATCATGTGTTAAAATATGAAGTTTCAATTCCAAGTTTGGGTTTTGATTCAATACCATTCTCTATTTAGAGTTTAATATAAACTGGGGCTGGCCTATGCTATAGCACTGTCAGTTCTCTTCGTCCCCTTATTAGAGGCGCTTAGAAACGTCGCACGAACAAACCGAAGCCAGCGTTTCGAAGCCCAGGCCAAGGCGAATTTTTCCAGCTATTCACTTGGAATGCTGGGATAGCCCAAGCCCTTCAAAAACGGCCCGCAAGGTCGGCGGCCTGTTAAAAAGGGTGCTTTCGTTAGAAACAAAACGGCCCGTCACGGAATTGGACGGGAATAGGCTCAAAATGACCGCCAAGGTGTGGGGAATCATGTGTTAAAATATGAAGTTTCAATTCCAAGTTTGGGTTTTGATTCAATACCATTCTCTATTTAGAGTTTAATATAAACTGGGGCTGGCCTATGCTATAGCACTGTCAGTTCTCTTCGTCCCCTTATTAGAGGCGCTTAGAAACGTCGCACGAACAAACCGAAGCCAGCGTTTCGAAGCCCAGGCCAAGGCGAATTTTTCCAGCTATTCACTTGGAATGCTGGGATAGCCCAAGCCCTTCAAAAACGGCCCGCAAGGTCGGCGGCCTGTTAAAAAGGGTGCTTTCGTTAGAAACAAAACGGCCCGTCACGGAATTGGACGGGAATAGGCTCAAAATGACCGCCAAGGTGTGGGGAATCATGTGTTAAAATATGAAGTTTCAATTCCAAGTTTGGGTTTTGATTCAATACCATTCTCTATTTAGAGTTTAATATAAACTGGGGCTGGCCTATGCTATAGCACTGTCAGTTCTCTTCGTCCCCTTATTAGAGGCGCTTAGAAACGTCGCACGAACAAACCGAAGCCAGCGTTTCGAAGCCCAGGCCAAGGCGAATTTTTCCAGCTATTCACTTGGAATGCTGGGATAGCCCAAGCCCTTCAAAAACGGCCCGCAAGGTCGGCGGCCTGTTAAAAAGGGTGCTTTCGTTAGAAACAAAACGGCCCGTCACGGAATTGGACGGGAATAGGCTCAAAATGACCGCCAAGGTGTGGGGAATCATGTGTTAAAATATGAAGTTTCAATTCCAAGTTTGGGTTTTGATTCAATACCATTCTCTATTTAGAGTTTAATATAAACTGGGGCTGGCCTATGCTATAGCACTGTCAGTTCTCTTCGTCCCCTTATTAGAGGCGCTTAGAAACGTCGCACGAACAAACCGAAGCCAGCGTTTCGAAGCCCAGGCCAAGGCGAATTTTTCCAGCTATTCACTTGGAATGCTGGGATAGCCCAAGCCCTTCAAAAACGGCCCGCAAGGTCGGCGGCCTGTTAAAAAGGGTGCTTTCGTTAGAAACAAAACGGCCCGTCACGGAATTGGACGGGAATAGGCTCAAAATGACCGCCAAGGTGTGGGGAATCATGTGTTAAAATATGAAGTTTCAATTCCAAGTTTGGGTTTTGATTCAATACCATTCTCTATTTAGAGTTTAATATAAACTGGGGCTGGCCTATGCTATAGCACTGTCAGTTCTCTTCGTCCCCTTATTAGAGGCGCTTAGAAACGTCGCACGAACAAACCGAAGCCAGCGTTTCGAAGCCCAGGCCAAGGCGAATTTTTCCAGCTATTCACTTGGAATGCTGGGATAGCCCAAGCCCTTCAAAAACGGCCCGCAAGGTCGGCGGCCTGTTAAAAAGGGTGCTTTCGTTAGAAACAAAACGGCCCGTCACGGAATTGGACGGGAATAGGCTCAAAATGACCGCCAAGGTGTGGGGAATCATGTGTTAAAATATGAAGTTTCAATTCCAAGTTTGGGTTTTGATTCAATACCATTCTCTATTTAGAGTTTAATATAAACTGGGGCTGGCCTATGCTATAGCACTGTCAGTTCTCTTCGTCCCCTTATTAGAGGCGCTTAGAAACGTCGCACGAACAAACCGAAGCCAGCGTTTCGAAGCCCAGGCCAAGGCGAATTTTTCCAGCTATTCACTTGGAATGCTGGGATAGCCCAAGCCCTTCAAAAACGGCCCGCAAGGTCGGCGGCCTGTTAAAAAGGGTGCTTTCGTTAGAAACAAAACGGCCCGTCACGGAATTGGACGGGAATAGGCTCAAAATGACCGCCAAGGTGTGGGGAATCATGTGTTAAAATATGAAGTTTCAATTCCAAGTTTGGGTTTTGATTCAATACCATTCTCTATTTAGAGTTTAATATAAACTGGGGCTGGCCTATGCTATAGCACTGTCAGTTCTCTTCGTCCCCTTATTAGAGGCGCTTAGAAACGTCGCACGAACAAACCGAAGCCAGCGTTTCGAAGCCCAGGCCAAGGCGAATTTTTCCAGCTATTCACTTGGAATGCTGGGATAGCCCAAGCCCTTCAAAAACGGCCCGCAAGGTCGGCGGCCTGTTAAAAAGGGTGCTTTCGTTAGAAACAAAACGGCCCGTCACGGAATTGGACGGGAATAGGCTCAAAATGACCGCCAAGGTGTGGGGAATCATGTGTTAAAATATGAAGTTTCAATTCCAAGTTTGGGTTTTGATTCAATACCATTCTCTATTTAGAGTTTAATATAAACTGGGGCTGGCCTATGCTATAGCACTGTCAGTTCTCTTCGTCCCCTTATTAGAGGCGCTTAGAAACGTCGCACAAACAAACCGAAGCCAGCGTTTCGAAGCCCAGGCCAAGGCGAATTTTTCCAGCTATTCACTTGGAATGCTGGGATAGCCCAAGCCCTTCAAAAACGGCCCGCAAGGTCGGCGGCCTGTTAAAAAGGGTGCTTTCGTTAGAAACAAAACGGCCCGTCACGGAATTGGACGGGAATAGGCTCAAAATGACCGCCAAGGTGTGGGGAATCATGTGTTAAAATATGAAGTTTCAATTCCAAGTTTGGGTTTTGATTCAATACCATTCTCTATTTAGAGTTTAATATAAACTGGGGCTGGCCTATGCTATAGCACTGTCAGTTCTCTTTGTCCCCTTATTAGAGGCGCTTAGAAACGTCGCACGAACAAACCGAAGCCAGCGTTTCGAAGCCCAGGCCAAGGCGAATTTTTCCAGCTATTCACTTGGAATGCTGGGATAGCCCAAGCCCTTCAAAAACGGCCCGCAAGGTCGGCGGCCTGTTAAAAAGGGTGCTTTCGTTAGAAACAAAACGGCCCGTCACGGAATTGGACGGGAATAGGCTCAAAATGACCGCCAAGGTGTGGGGAATCATGTGTTAAAATATGAAGTTTCAATTCCAAGTTTGGGTTTTGATTCAATACCATTCTCTATTTAGAGTTTAATATAAACTGGGGCTGGCCTATGCTATAGCACTGTCAGTTCTCTTCGTCCCCTTATTAGAGGCGCTTAGAAACGTCGCACGAACAAACCGAAGCCAGCGTTTCGAAGCCCAGGCCAAGGCGAATTTTTCCAGCTATTCACTTGGAATGCTGGGATAGCCCAAGCCCTTCAAAAACGGCCCGCAAGGTCGGCGGCCTGTTAAAAAGGGTGCTTTCGTTAGAAACAAAACGGCCCGTCACGGAATTGGACGGGAATAGGCTCAAAATGACCGCCAAGGTGTGGGGAATCATGTGTTAAAATATGAAGTTTCAATTCCAAGTTTGGGTTTTGATTCAATACCATTCTCTATTTAGAGTTTAATATAAACTGGGGCTGGCCTATGCTATAGCACTGTCAGTTCTCTTCGTCCCCTTATTAGAGGCGCTTAGAAACGTCGCACGAACAAACCGAAGCCAGCGTTTCGAAGCCCAGGCCAAGGCGAATTTTTCCAGCTATTCACTTGGAATGCTGGGATAGCCCAAGCCCTTCAAAAACGGCCCGCAAGGTCGGCGGCCTGTTAAAAAGGGTGCTTTCGTTAGAAACAAAACGGCCCGTCACGGAATTGGACGGGAATAGGCTCAAAATGACCGCCAAGGTGTGGGGAATCATGTGTTAAAATATGAAGTTTCAATTCCAAGTTTGGGTTTTGATTCAATACCATTCTCTATTTAGAGTTTAATATAAACTGGGGCTGGCCTATGCTATAGCACTGTCAGTTCTCTTCGTCCCCTTATTAGAGGCGCTTAGAAACGTCGCACGAACAAACCGAAGCCAGCGTTTCGAAGCCCAGGCCAAGGCGAATTTTTCCAGCTATTCACTTGGAATGCTGGGATAGCCCAAGCCCTTCAAAAACGGCCCGCAAGGTCGGCGGCCTGTTAAAAAGGGTGCTTTCGTTAGAAACAAAACGGCCCGTCACGGAATTGGACGGGAATAGGCTCAAAATGACCGCCAAGGTGTGGGGAATCATGTGTTAAAATATGAAGTTTCAATTCCAAGTTTGGGTTTTGATTCAATACCATTCTCTATTTAGAGTTTAATATAAACTGGGGCTGGCCTATGCTATAGCACTGTCAGTTCTCTTCGTCCCCTTATTAGAGGCGCTTAGAAACGTCGCACGAACAAACCGAAGCCAGCGTTTCGAAGCCCAGGCCAAGGCGAATTTTTCCAGCTATTCACTTGGAATGCTGGGATAGCCCAAGCCCTTCAAAAACGGCCCGCAAGGTCGGCGGCCTGTTAAAAAGGGTGCTTTCGTTAGAAACAAAACGGCCCGTCACGGAATTGGACGGGAATAGGCTCAAAATGACCGCCAAGGTGTGGGGAATCATGTGTTAAAATATGAAGTTTCAATTCCAAGTTTGGGTTTTGATTCAATACCATTCTCTATTTAGAGTTTAATATAAACTGGGGCTGGCCTATGCTATAGCACTGTCAGTTCTCTTCGTCCCCTTATTAGAGGCGCTTAGAAACGTCGCACGAACAAACCGAAGCCAGCGTTTCGAAGCCCAGGCCAAGGCGAATTTTTCCAGCTATTCACTTGGAATGCTGGGATAGCCCAAGCCCTTCAAAAACGGCCCGCAAGGTCGGCGGCCTGTTAAAAAGGGTGCTTTCGTTAGAAACAAAACGGCCCGTCACGGAATTGGACGGGAATAGGCTCAAAATGACCGCCAAGGTGTGGGGAATCATGTGTTAAAATATGAAGTTTCAATTCCAAGTTTGGGTTTTGATTCAATACCATTCTCTATTTAGAGTTTAATATAAACTGGGGCTGGCCTATGCTATAGCACTGTCAGTTCTCTTCGTCCCCTTATTAGAGGCGCTTAGAAACGTCGCACGAACAAACCGAAGCCAGCGTTTCGAAGCCCAGGCCAAGGCGAATTTTTCCAGCTATTCACTTGGAATGCTGGGATAGCCCAAGCCCTTCAAAAACGGCCCGCAAGGTCGGCGGCCTGTTAAAAAGGGTGCTTTCGTTAGAAACAAAACGGCCCGTCACGGAATTGGACGGGAATAGGCTCAAAATGACCGCCAAGGTGTGGGGAATCATGTGTTAAAATATGAAGTTTCAATTCCAAGTTTGGGTTTTGATTCAATACCATTCTCTATTTAGAGTTTAATATAAACTGGGGCTGGCCTATGCTATAGCACTGTCAGTTCTCTTCGTCCCCTTATTAGAGGCGCTTAGAAACGTCGCACGAACAAACCGAAGCCAGCGTTTCGAAGCCCAGGCCAAGGCGAATTTTTCCAGCTATTCACTTGGAATGCTGGGATAGCCCAAGCCCTTCAAAAACGGCCCGCAAGGTCGGCGGCCTGTTAAAAAGGGTGCTTTCGTTAGAAACAAAACGGCCCGTCACGGAATTGGACGGGAATAGGCTCAAAATGACCGCCAAGGTGTGGGGAATCATGTGTTAAAATATGAAGTTTCAATTCCAAGTTTGGGTTTTGATTCAATACCATTCTCTATTTAGAGTTTAATATAAACTGGGGCTGGCCTATGCTATAGCACTGTCAGTTCTCTTCGTCCCCTTATTAGAGGCGCTTAGAAACGTCGCACGAACAAACCGAAGCCAGCGTTTCGAAGCCCAGGCCAAGGCGAATTTTTCCAGCTATTCACTTGGAATGCTGGGATAGCCCAAGCCCTTCAAAAACGGCCCGCAAGGTCGGCGGCCTGTTAAAAAGGGTGCTTTCGTTAGAAACAAAACGGCCCGTCACGGAATTGGACGGGAATAGGCTCAAAATGACCGCCAAGGTGTGGGGAATCATGTGTTAAAATATGAAGTTTCAATTCCAAGTTTGGGTTTTGATTCAATACCATTCTCTATTTAGAGTTTAATATAAACTGGGGCTGGCCTATGCTATAGCACTGTCAGTTCTCTTCGTCCCCTTATTAGAGGCGCTTAGAAACGTCGCACGAACAAACCGAAGCCAGCGTTTCGAAGCCCAGGCCAAGGCGAATTTTTCCAGCTATTCACTTGGAATGCTGGGATAGCCCAAGCCCTTCAAAAACGGCCCGCAAGGTCGGCGGCCTGTTAAAAAGGGTGCTTTCGTTAGAAACAAAACGGCCCGTCACGGAATTGGACGGGAATAGGCTCAAAATGACCGCCAAGGTGTGGGGAATCATGTGTTAAAATATGAAGTTTCAATTCCAAGTTTGGGTTTTGATTCAATACCATTCTCTATTTAGAGTTTAATATAAACTGGGGCTGGCCTATGCTATAGCACTGTCAGTTCTCTTCGTCCCCTTATTAGAGGCGCTTAGAAACGTCGCACGAACAAACCGAAGCCAGCGTTTCGAAGCCCAGGCCAAGGCGAATTTTTCCAGCTATTCACTTGGAATGCTGGGATAGCCCAAGCCCTTCAAAAACGGCCCGCAAGGTCGGCGGCCTGTTAAAAAGGGTGCTTTCGTTAGAAACAAAACGGCCCGTCACGGAATTGGACGGGAATAGGCTCAAAATGACCGCCAAGGTGTGGGGAATCATGTGTTAAAATATGAAGTTTCAATTCCAAGTTTGGGTTTTGATTCAATACCATTCTCTATTTAGAGTTTAATATAAACTGGGGCTGGCCTATGCTATAGCACTGTCAGTTCTCTTCGTCCCCTTATTAGAGGCGCTTAGAAACGTCGCACGAACAAACCGAAGCCAGCGTTTCGAAGCCCAGGCCAAGGCGAATTTTTCCAGCTATTCACTTGGAATGCTGGGATAGCCCAAGCCCTTCAAAAACGGCCCGCAAGGTCGGCGGCCTGTTAAAAAGGGTGCTTTCGTTAGAAACAAAACGGCCCGTCACGGAATTGGACGGGAATAGGCTCAAAATGACCGCCAAGGTGTGGGGAATCATGTGTTAAAATATGAAGTTTCAATTCCAAGTTTGGGTTTTGATTCAATACCATTCTCTATTTAGAGTTTAATATAAACTGGGGCTGGCCTATGCTATAGCACTGTCAGTTCTCTTCGTCCCCTTATTAGAGGCGCTTAGAAACGTCGCACGAACAAACCGAAGCCAGCGTTTCGAAGCCCAGGCCAAGGCGAATTTTTCCAGCTATTCACTTGGAATGCTGGGATAGCCCAAGCCCTTCAAAAACGGCCCGCAAGGTCGGCGGCCTGTTAAAAAGGGTGCTTTCGTTAGAAACAAAACGGCCCGTCACGGAATTGGACGGGAATAGGCTCAAAATGACCGCCAAGGTGTGGGGAATCATGTGTTAAAATATGAAGTTTCAATTCCAAGTTTGGGTTTTGATTCAATACCATTCTCTATTTAGAGTTTAATATAAACTGGGGCTGGCCTATGCTATAGCACTGTCAGTTCTCTTCGTCCCCTTATTAGAGGCGCTTAGAAACGTCGCACGAACAAACCGAAGCCAGCGTTTCGAAGCCCAGGCCAAGGCGAATTTTTCCAGCTATTCACTTGGAATGCTGGGATAGCCCAAGCCCTTCAAAAACGGCCCGCAAGGTCGGCGGCCTGTTAAAAAGGGTGCTTTCGTTAGAAACAAAACGGCCCGTCACGGAATTGGACGGGAATAGGCTCAAAATGACCGCCAAGGTGTGGGGAATCATGTGTTAAAATATGAAGTTTCAATTCCAAGTTTGGGTTTTGATTCAATACCATTCTCTATTTAGAGTTTAATATAAACTGGGGTGGCCTATGCTATAGCACTGTCAGTTCTCTTCGTCCCCTTATTAGAGGCGCTTAGAAACGTCGCACGAACAAACCGAAGCCAGCGTTTCGAAGCCCAGGCCAAGGCGAATTTTTCCAGCTATTCACTTGGAATGCTGGGATAGCCCAAGCCCTTCAAAAACGGCCCGCAAGGTCGGCGGCCTGTTAAAAAGGGTGCTTTCGTTAGAAACAAAACGGCCCGTCACGGAATTGGACGGGAATAGGCTCAAAATGACCGCCAAGGTGTGGGGAATCATGTGTTAAAATATGAAGTTTCAATTCCAAGTTTGGGTTTTGATTCAATACCATTCTCTATTTAGAGTTTAACTATAAACTGGGGCTGGCCTATGCTATAGCACTGTCAGTTCTCTTCGTCCCCTTATTAGAGGCGCTTAGAAACGTCGCACGAACAAACCGAAGCCAGCGTTTCGAAGCCCAGGCCAAGGCGAATTTTTCCAGCTATTCACTTGGAATGCTGGGATAGCCCAAGCCCTTCAAAAACGGCCCGCAAGGTCGGCGGCCTGTTAAAAAGGGTGCTTTCGTTAGAAACAAAACGGCCCGTCACGGAATTGGACGGGAATAGGCTCAAAATGACCGCCAAGGTGTGGGGAATCATGTGTTAAAATATGAAGTTTCAATTCCAAGTTTGGGTTTTGATTCAATACCATTCTCTATTTAGAGTTTAATATAAACTGGGGCTGGCCTATGCTATAGCACTGTCAGTTCTCTTCGTCCCCTTATTAGAGGCGCTTAGAAACGTCGCACGAACAAACCGAAGCCAGCGTTTCGAAGCCCAGGCCAAGGCGAATTTTTCCAGCTATTCACTTGGAATGCTGGGATAGCCCAAGCCCTTCAAAAACGGCCCGCAAGGTCGGCGGCCTGTTAAAAAGGGTGCTTTCGTTAGAAACAAAACGGCCCGTCACGGAATTGGACGGGAATAGGCTCAAAATGACCGCCAAGGTGTGGGGAATCATGTGTTAAAATATGAAGTTTCAATTCCAAGTTTGGGTTTTGATTCAATACCATTCTCTATTTAGAGTTTAATATAAACTGGGGCTGGCCTATGCTATAGCACTGTCAGTTCTCTTCGTCCCCTTATTAGAGGCGCTTAGAAACGTCGCACGAACAAACCGAAGCCAGCGTTTCGAAGCCCAGGCCAAGGCGAATTTTTCCAGCTATTCACTTGGAATGCTGGGATAGCCCAAGCCCTTCAAAAACGGCCCGCAAGGTCGGCGGCCTGTTAAAAAGGGTGCTTTCGTTAGAAACAAAACGGCCCGTCACGGAATTGGACGGGAATAGGCTCAAAATGACCGCCAAGGTGTGGGGAATCATGTGTTAAAATATGAAGTTTCAATTCCAAGTTTGGGTTTTGATTCAATACCATTCTCTATTTAGAGTTTAATATAAACTGGGGCTGGCCTATGCTATAGCACTGTCAGTTCTCTTCGTCCCCTTATTAGAGGCGCTTAGAAACGTCGCACGAACAAACCGAAGCCAGCGTTTCGAAGCCCAGGCCAAGGCGAATTTTTCCAGCTATTCACTTGGAATGCTGGGATAGCCCAAGCCCTTCAAAAACGGCCCGCAAGGTCGGCGGCCTGTTAAAAAGGGTGCTTTCGTTAGAAACAAAACGGCCCGTCACGGAATTGGACGGGAATAGGCTCAAAATGACCGCCAAGGTGTGGGGAATCATGTGTTAAAATATGAAGTTTCAATTCCAAGTTTGGGTTTTGATTCAATACCATTCTCTATTTAGAGTTTAATATAAACTGGGGCTGGCCTATGCTATAGCACTGTCAGTTCTCTTCGTCCCCTTATTAGAGGCGCTTAGAAACGTCGCACGAACAAACCGAAGCCAGCGTTTCGAAGCCCAGGCCAAGGCGAATTTTTCCAGCTATTCACTTGGAATGCTGGGATAGCCCAAGCCCTTCAAAAACGGCCCGCAAGGTCGGCGGCCTGTTAAAAAGGGTGCTTTCGTTAGAAACAAAACGGCCCGTCACGGAATTGGACGGGAATAGGCTCAAAATGACCGCCAAGGTGTGGGGAATCATGTGTTAAAATATGAAGTTTCAATTCCAAGTTTGGGTTTTGATTCAATACCATTCTCTATTTAGAGTTTAATATAAACTGGGGCTGGCCTATGCTATAGCACTGTCAGTTCTCTTCGTCCCCTTATTAGAGGCGCTTAGAAACGTCGCACGAACAAACCGAAGCCAGCGTTTCGAAGCCCAGGCCAAGGCGAATTTTTCCAGCTATTCACTTGGAATGCTGGGATAGCCCAAGCCCTTCAAAAACGGCCCGCAAGGTCGGCGGCCTGTTAAAAAGGGTGCTTTCGTTAGAAACAAAACGGCCCGTCACGGAATTGGACGGGAATAGGCTCAAAATGACCGCCAAGGTGTGGGGAATCATGTGTTAAAATATGAAGTTTCAATTCCAAGTTTGGGTTTTGATTCAATACCATTCTCTATTTAGAGTTTAATATAAACTGGGGCTGGCCTATGCTATAGCACTGTCAGTTCTCTTCGTCCCCTTATTAGAGGCGCTTAGAAACGTCGCACGAACAAACCGAAGCCAGCGTTTCGAAGCCCAGGCCAAGGCGAATTTTTCCAGCTATTCACTTGGAATGCTGGGATAGCCCAAGCCCTTCAAAAACGGCCCGCAAGGTCGGCGGCCTGTTAAAAAGGGTGCTTTCGTTAGAAACAAAACGGCCCGTCACGGAATTGGACGGGAATAGGCTCAAAATGACCGCCAAGGTGTGGGGAATCATGTGTTAAAATATGAAGTTTCAATTCCAAGTTTGGGTTTTGATTCAATACCATTCTCTATTTAGAGTTTAATATAAACTGGGGCTGGCCTATGCTATAGCACTGTCAGTTCTCTTCGTCCCCTTATTAGAGGCGCTTAGAAACGTCGCACGAACAAACCGAAGCCAGCGTTTCGAAGCCCAGGCCAAGGCGAATTTTTCCAGCTATTCACTTGGAATGCTGGGATAGCCCAAGCCCTTCAAAAACGGCCCGCAAGGTCGGCGGCCTGTTAAAAAGGGTGCTTTCGTTAGAAACAAAACGGCCCGTCACGGAATTGGACGGGAATAGGCTCAAAATGACCGCCAAGGTGTGGGGAATCATGTGTTAAAATATGAAGTTTCAATTCCAAGTTTGGGTTTTGATTCAATACCATTCTCTATTTAGAGTTTAATATAAACTGGGGCTGGCCTATGCTATAGCACTGTCAGTTCTCTTCGTCCCCTTATTAGAGGCGCTTAGAAACGTCGCACGAACAAACCGAAGCCAGCGTTTCGAAGCCCAGGCCAAGGCGAATTTTTCCAGCTATTCACTTGGAATGCTGGGATAGCCCAAGCCCTTCAAAAACGGCCCGCAAGGTCGGCGGCCTGTTAAAAAGGGTGCTTTCGTTAGAAACAAAACGGCCCGTCACGGAATTGGACGGGAATAGGCTCAAAATGACCGCCAAGGTGTGGGGAATCATGTGTTAAAATATGAAGTTTCAATTCCAAGTTTGGGTTTTGATTCAATACCATTCTCTATTTAGAGTTTAATATAAACTGGGGCTGGCCTATGCTATAGCACTGTCAGTTCTCTTCGTCCCCTTATTAGAGGCGCTTAGAAACGTCGCACGAACAAACCGAAGCCAGCGTTTCGAAGCCCAGGCCAAGGCGAATTTTTCCAGCTATTCACTTGGAATGCTGGGATAGCCCAAGCCCTTCAAAAACGGCCCGCAAGGTCGGCGGCCTGTTAAAAAGGGTGCTTTCGTTAGAAACAAAACGGCCCGTCACGGAATTGGACGGGAATAGGCTCAAAATGACCGCCAAGGTGTGGGGAATCATGTGTTAAAATATGAAGTTTCAATTCCAAGTTTGGGTTTTGATTCAATACCATTCTCTATTTAGAGTTTAATATAAACTGGGGCTGGCCTATGCTATAGCACTGTCAGTTCTCTTCGTCCCCTTATTAGAGGCGCTTAGAAACGTCGCACGAACAAACCGAAGCCAGCGTTTCGAAGCCCAGGCCAAGGCGAATTTTTCCAGCTATTCACTTGGAATGCTGGGATAGCCCAAGCCCTTCAAAAACGGCCCGCAAGGTCGGCGGCCTGTTAAAAAGGGTGCTTTCGTTAGAAACAAAACGGCCCGTCACGGAATTGGACGGGAATAGGCTCAAAATGACCGCCAAGGTGTGGGGAATCATGTGTTAAAATATGAAGTTTCAATTCCAAGTTTGGGTTTTGATTCAATACCATTCTCTATTTAGAGTTTAATATAAACTGGGGCTGGCCTATGCTATAGCACTGTCAGTTCTCTTCGTCCCCTTATTAGAGGCGCTTAGAAACGTCGCACGAACAAACCGAAGCCAGCGTTTCGAAGCCCAGGCCAAGGCGAATTTTTCCAGCTATTCACTTGGAATGCTGGGATAGCCCAAGCCCTTCAAAAACGGCCCGCAAGGTCGGCGGCCTGTTAAAAAGGGTGCTTTCGTTAGAAACAAAACGGCCCGTCACGGAATTGGACGGGAATAGGCTCAAAATGACCGCCAAGGTGTGGGGAATCATGTGTTAAAATATGAAGTTTCAATTCCAAGTTTGGGTTTTGATTCAATACCATTCTCTATTTAGAGTTTAATATAAACTGGGGCTGGCCTATGCTATAGCACTGTCAGTTCTCTTCGTCCCCTTATTAGAGGCGCTTAGAAACGTCGCACGAACAAACCGAAGCCAGCGTTTCGAAGCCCAGGCCAAGGCGAATTTTTCCAGCTATTCACTTGGAATGCTGGGATAGCCCAAGCCCTTCAAAAACGGCCCGCAAGGTCGGCGGCCTGTTAAAAAGGGTGCTTTCGTTAGAAACAAAACGGCCCGTCACGGAATTGGACGGGAATAGGCTCAAAATGACCGCCAAGGTGTGGGGAATCATGTGTTAAAATATGAAGTTTCAATTCCAAGTTTGGGTTTTGATTCAATACCATTCTCTATTTAGAGTTTAATATAAACTGGGGCTGGCCTATGCTATAGCACTGTCAGTTCTCTTCGTCCCCTTATTAGAGGCGCTTAGAAACGTCGCACGAACAAACCGAAGCCAGCGTTTCGAAGCCCAGGCCAAGGCGAATTTTTCCAGCTATTCACTTGGAATGCTGGGATAGCCCAAGCCCTTCAAAAACGGCCCGCAAGGTCGGCGGCCTGTTAAAAAGGGTGCTTTCGTTAGAAACAAAACGGCCCGTCACGGAATTGGACGGGAATAGGCTCAAAATGACCGCCAAGGTGTGGGGAATCATGTGTTAAAATATGAAGTTTCAATTCCAAGTTTGGGTTTTGATTCAATACCATTCTCTATTTAGAGTTTAATATAAACTGGGGCTGGCCTATGCTATAGCACTGTCAGTTCTCTTCGTCCCCTTATTAGAGGCGCTTAGAAACGTCGCACGAACAAACCGAAGCCAGCGTTTCGAAGCCCAGGCCAAGGCGAATTTTTCCAGCTATTCACTTGGAATGCTGGGATAGCCCAAGCCCTTCAAAAACGGCCCGCAAGGTCGGCGGCCTGTTAAAAAGGGTGCTTTCGTTAGAAACAAAACGGCCCGTCACGGAATTGGACGGGAATAGGCTCAAAATGACCGCCAAGGTGTGGGGAATCATGTGTTAAAATATGAAGTTTCAATTCCAAGTTTGGGTTTTGATTCAATACCATTCTCTATTTAGAGTTTAATATAAACTGGGGCTGGCCTATGCTATAGCACTGTCAGTTCTCTTCGTCCCCTTATTAGAGGCGCTTAGAAACGTCGCACGAACAAACCGAAGCCAGCGTTTCGAAGCCCAGGCCAAGGCGAATTTTTCCAGCTATTCACTTGGAATGCTGGGATAGCCCAAGCCCTTCAAAAACGGCCCGCAAGGTCGGCGGCCTGTTAAAAAGGGTGCTTTCGTTAGAAACAAAACGGCCCGTCACGGAATTGGACGGGAATAGGCTCAAAATGACCGCCAAGGTGTGGGGAATCATGTGTTAAAATATGAAGTTTCAATTCCAAGTTTGGGTTTTGATTCAATACCATTCTCTATTTAGAGTTTAATATAAACTGGGGCTGGCCTATGCTATAGCACTGTCAGTTCTCTTCGTCCCCTTATTAGAGGCGCTTAGAAACGTCGCACGAACAAACCGAAGCCAGCGTTTCGAAGCCCAGGCCAAGGCGAATTTTTCCAGCTATTCACTTGGAATGCTGGGATAGCCCAAGCCCTTCAAAAACGGCCCGCAAGGTCGGCGGCCTGTTAAAAAGGGTGCTTTCGTTAGAAACAAAACGGCCCGTCACGGAATTGGACGGGAATAGGCTCAAAATGACCGCCAAGGTGTGGGGAATCATGTGTTAAAATATGAAGTTTCAATTCCAAGTTTGGGTTTTGATTCAATACCATTCTCTATTTAGAGTTTAATATAAACTGGGGCTGGCCTATGCTATAGCACTGTCAGTTCTCTTCGTCCCCTTATTAGAGGCGCTTAGAAACGTCGCACGAACAAACCGAAGCCAGCGTTTCGAAGCCCAGGCCAAGGCGAATTTTTCCAGCTATTCACTTGGAATGCTGGGATAGCCCAAGCCCTTCAAAAACGGCCCGCAAGGTCGGCGGCCTGTTAAAAAGGGTGCTTTCGTTAGAAACAAAACGGCCCGTCACGGAATTGGACGGGAATAGGCTCAAAATGACCGCCAAGGTGTGGGGAATCATGTGTTAAAATATGAAGTTTCAATTCCAAGTTTGGGTTTTGATTCAATACCATTCTCTATTTAGAGTTTAATATAAACTGGGGCTGGCCTATGCTATAGCACTGTCAGTTCTCTTCGTCCCCTTATTAGAGGCGCTTAGAAACGTCGCACGAACAAACCGAAGCCAGCGTTTCGAAGCCCAGGCCAAGGCGAATTTTTCCAGCTATTCACTTGGAATGCTGGGATAGCCCAAGCCCTTCAAAAACGGCCCGCAAGGTCGGCGGCCTGTTAAAAAGGGTGCTTTCGTTAGAAACAAAACGGCCCGTCACGGAATTGGACGGGAATAGGCTCAAAATGACCGCCAAGGTGTGGGGAATCATGTGTTAAAATATGAAGTTTCAATTCCAAGTTTGGGTTTTGATTCAATACCATTCTCTATTTAGAGTTTAATATAAACTGGGGCTGGCCTATGCTATAGCACTGTCAGTTCTCTTCGTCCCCTTATTAGAGGCGCTTAGAAACGTCGCACGAACAAACCGAAGCCAGCGTTTCGAAGCCCAGGCCAAGGCGAATTTTTCCAGCTATTCACTTGGAATGCTGGGATAGCCCAAGCCCTTCAAAAACGGCCCGCAAGGTCGGCGGCCTGTTAAAAAGGGTGCTTTCGTTAGAAACAAAACGGCCCGTCACGGAATTGGACGGGAATAGGCTCAAAATGACCGCCAAGGTGTGGGGAATCATGTGTTAAAATATGAAGTTTCAATTCCAAGTTTGGGTTTTGATTCAATACCATTCTCTATTTAGAGTTTAATATAAACTGGGGCTGGCCTATGCTATAGCACTGTCAGTTCTCTTCGTCCCCTTATTAGAGGCGCTTAGAAACGTCGCACGAACAAACCGAAGCCAGCGTTTCGAAGCCCAGGCCAAGGCGAATTTTTCCAGCTATTCACTTGGAATGCTGGGATAGCCCAAGCCCTTCAAAAACGGCCCGCAAGGTCGGCGGCCTGTTAAAAAGGGTGCTTTCGTTAGAAACAAAACGGCCCGTCACGGAATTGGACGGGAATAGGCTCAAAATGACCGCCAAGGTGTGGGGAATCATGTGTTAAAATATGAAGTTTCAATTCCAAGTTTGGGTTTTGATTCAATACCATTCTCTATTTAGAGTTTAATATAAACTGGGGCTGGCCTATGCTATAGCACTGTCAGTTCTCTTCGTCCCCTTATTAGAGGCGCTTAGAAACGTCGCACGAACAAACCGAAGCCAGCGTTTCGAAGCCCAGGCCAAGGCGAATTTTTCCAGCTATTCACTTGGAATGCTGGGATAGCCCAAGCCCTTCAAAAACGGCCCGCAAGGTCGGCGGCCTGTTAAAAAGGGTGCTTTCGTTAGAAACAAAACGGCCCGTCACGGAATTGGACGGGAATAGGCTCAAAATGACCGCCAAGGTGTGGGGAATCATGTGTTAAAATATGAAGTTTCAATTCCAAGTTTGGGTTTTGATTCAATACCATTCTCTATTTAGAGTTTAATATAAACTGGGGCTGGCCTATGCTATAGCACTGTCAGTTCTCTTCGTCCCCTTATTAGAGGCGCTTAGAAACGTCGCACGAACAAACCGAAGCCAGCGTTTCGAAGCCCAGGCCAAGGCGAATTTTTCCAGCTATTCACTTGGAATGCTGGGATAGCCCAAGCCCTTCAAAAACGGCCCGCAAGGTCGGCGGCCTGTTAAAAAGGGTGCTTTCGTTAGAAACAAAACGGCCCGTCACGGAATTGGACGGGAATAGGCTCAAAATGACCGCCAAGGTGTGGGGAATCATGTGTTAAAATATGAAGTTTCAATTCCAAGTTTGGGTTTTGATTCAATACCATTCTCTATTTAGAGTTTAATATAAACTGGGGCTGGCCTATGCTATAGCACTGTCAGTTCTCTTCGTCCCCTTATTAGAGGCGCTTAGAAACGTCGCACGAACAAACCGAAGCCAGCGTTTCGAAGCCCAGGCCAAGGCGAATTTTTCCAGCTATTCACTTGGAATGCTGGGATAGCCCAAGCCCTTCAAAAACGGCCCGCAAGGTCGGCGGCCTGTTAAAAAGGGTGCTTTCGTTAGAAACAAAACGGCCCGTCACGGAATTGGACGGGAATAGGCTCAAAATGACCGCCAAGGTGTGGGGAATCATGTGTTAAAATATGAAGTTTCAATTCCAAGTTTGGGTTTTGATTCAATACCATTCTCTATTTAGAGTTTAATATAAACTGGGGCTGGCATATGCTATAGCACTGTCAGTTCTCTTCGTCCCCTTATTAGAGGCGCTTAGAAACGTCGCACGAACAAACCGAAGCCAGCGTTTCGAAGCCCAGGCCAAGGCGAATTTTTCCAGCTATTCACTTGGAATGCTGGGATAGCCCAAGCCCTTCAAAAACGGCCCGCAAGGTCGGCGGCCTGTTAAAAAGGGTGCTTTCGTTAGAAACAAAACGGCCCGTCACGGAATTGGACGGGAATAGGCTCAAAATGACCGCCAAGGTGTGGGGAATCATGTGTTAAAATATGAAGTTTCAATTCCAAGTTTGGGTTTTGATTCAATACCATTCTCTATTTAGAGTTTAATATAAACTGGGGCTGGCCTATGCTATAGCACTGTCAGTTCTCTTCGTCCCCTTATTAGAGGCGCTTAGAAACGTCGCACGAACAAACCGAAGCCAGCGTTTCGAAGCCCAGGCCAAGGCGAATTTTTCCAGCTATTCACTTGGAATGCTGGGATAGCCCAAGCCCTTCAAAAACGGCCCGCAAGGTCGGCGGCCTGTTAAAAAGGGTGCTTTCGTTAGAAACAAAACGGCCCGTCACGGAATTGGACGGGAATAGGCTCAAAATGACCGCCAAGGTGTGGGGAATCATGTGTTAAAATATGAAGTTTCAATTCCAAGTTTGGGTTTTGATTCAATACCATTCTCTATTTAGAGTTTAATATAAACTGGGGCTGGCCTATGCTATAGCACTGTCAGTTCTCTTCGTCCCCTTATTAGAGGCGCTTAGAAACGTCGCACGAACAAACCGAAGCCAGCGTTTCGAAGCCCAGGCCAAGGCGAATTTTTCCAGCTATTCACTTGGAATGCTGGGATAGCCCAAGCCCTTCAAAAACGGCCCGCAAGGTCGGCGGCCTGTTAAAAAGGGTGCTTTCGTTAGAAACAAAACGGCCCGTCACGGAATTGGACGGGAATAGGCTCAAAATGACCGCCAAGGTGTGGGGAATCATGTGTTAAAATATGAAGTTTCAATTCCAAGTTTGGGTTTTGATTCAATACCATTCTCTATTTAGAGTTTAATATAAACTGGGGCTGGCCTATGCTATAGCACTGTCAGTTCTCTTCGTCCCCTTATTAGAGGCGCTTAGAAACGTCGCACGAACAAACCGAAGCCAGCGTTTCGAAGCCCAGGCCAAGGCGAATTTTTCCAGCTATTCACTTGGAATGCTGGGATAGCCCAAGCCCTTCAAAAACGGCCCGCAAGGTCGGCGGCCTGTTAAAAAGGGTGCTTTCGTTAGAAACAAAACGGCCCGTCACGGAATTGGACGGGAATAGGCTCAAAATGACCGCCAAGGTGTGGGGAATCATGTGTTAAAATATGAAGTTTCAATTCCAAGTTTGGGTTTTGATTCAATACCATTCTCTATTTAGAGTTTAATATAAACTGGGGCTGGCCTATGCTATAGCACTGTCAGTTCTCTTCGTCCCCTTATTAGAGGCGCTTAGAAACGTCGCACGAACAAACCGAAGCCAGCGTTTCGAAGCCCAGGCCAAGGCGAATTTTTCCAGCTATTCACTTGGAATGCTGGGATAGCCCAAGCCCTTCAAAAACGGCCCGCAAGGTCGGCGGCCTGTTAAAAAGGGTGCTTTCGTTAGAAACAAAACGGCCCGTCACGGAATTGGACGGGAATAGGCTCAAGATGACCGCCAAGGTGTGGGGAATCATGTGTTAAAATATGAAGTTTCAATTCCAAGTTTGGGTTTTGATTCAATACCATTCTCTATTTAGAGTTTAATATAAACTGGGGCTGGCCTATGCTATAGCACTGTCAGTTCTCTTCGTCCCCTTATTAGAGGCGCTTAGAAACGTCGCACGAACAAACCGAAGCCAGCGTTTCGAAGCCCAGGCCAAGGCGAATTTTTCCAGCTATTCACTTGGAATGCTGGGATAGCCCAAGCCCTTCAAAAACGGCCCGCAAGGTCGGCGGCCTGTTAAAAAGGGTGCTTTCGTTAGAAACAAAACGGCCCGTCACGGAATTGGACGGGAATAGGCTCAAAATGACCGCCAAGGTGTGGGGAATCATGTGTTAAAATATGAAGTTTCAATTCCAAGTTTGGGTTTTGATTCAATACCATTCTCTATTTAGAGTTTAATATAAACTGGGGCTGGCCTATGCTATAGCACTGTCAGTTCTCTTCGTCCCCTTATTAGAGGCGCTTAGAAACGTCGCACGAACAAACCGAAGCCAGCGTTTCGAAGCCCAGGCCAAGGCGAATTTTTCCAGCTATTCACTTGGAACGCTGGGATAGCCCAAGCCCTTCAAAAACGGCCCGCAAGGTCGGCGGCCTGTTAAAAAGGGTGCTTTCGTTAGAAACAAAACGGCCCGTCACGGAATTGGACGGGAATAGGCTCAAAATGACCGCCAAGGTGTGGGGAATCATGTGTTAAAATATGAAGTTTCAATTCCAAGTTTGGGTTTTGATTCAATACCATTCTCTATTTAGAGTTTAATATAAACTGGGGCTGGCCTATGCTATAGCACTGTCAGTTCTCTTCGTCCCCTTATTAGAGGCGCTTAGAAACGTCGCACGAACAAACCGAAGCCAGCGTTTCGAAGCCCAGGCCAAGGCGAATTTTTCCAGCTATTCACTTGGAATGCTGGGATAGCCCAAGCCCTTCAAAAACGGCCCGCAAGGTCGGCGGCCTGTTAAAAAGGGTGCTTTCGTTAGAAACAAAACGGCCCGTCACGGAATTGGACGGGAATAGGCTCAAAATGACCGCCAAGGTGTGGGGAATCATGTGTTAAAATATGAAGTTTCAATTCCAAGTTTGGGTTTTGATTCAATACCATTCTCTATTTAGAGTTTAATATAAACTGGGGCTGGCCTATGCTATAGCACTGTCAGTTCTCTTCGTCCCCTTATTAGAGGCGCTTAGAAACGTCGCACGAACAAACCGAAGCCAGCGTTTCGAAGCCCAGGCCAAGGCGAATTTTTCCAGCTATTCACTTGGAATGCTGGGATAGCCCAAGCCCTTCAAAAACGGCCCGCAAGGTCGGCGGCCTGTTAAAAAGGGTGCTTTCGTTAGAAACAAAACGGCCCGTCACGGAATTGGACGGGAATAGGCTCAAAATGACCGCCAAGGTGTGGGGAATCATGTGTTAAAATATGAAGTTTCAATTCCAAGTTTGGGTTTTGATTCAATACCATTCTCTATTTAGAGTTTAATATAAACTGGGGCTGGCCTATGCTATAGCACTGTCAGTTCTCTTCGTCCCCTTATTAGAGGCGCTTAGAAACGTCGCACGAACAAACCGAAGCCAGCGTTTCGAAGCCCAGGCCAAGGCGAATTTTTCCAGCTATTCACTTGGAATGCTGGGATAGCCCAAGCCCTTCAAAAACGGCCCGCAAGGTCGGCGGCCTGTTAAAAAGGGTGCTTTCGTTAGAAACAAAACGGCCCGTCACGGAATTGGACGGGAATAGGCTCAAAATGACCGCCAAGGTGTGGGGAATCATGTGTTAAAATATGAAGTTTCAATTCCAAGTTTGGGTTTTGATTCAATACCATTCTCTATTTAGAGTTTAATATAAACTGGGGCTGGCCTATGCTATAGCACTGTCAGTTCTCTTCGTCCCCTTATTAGAGGCGCTTAGAAACGTCGCACGAACAAACCGAAGCCAGCGTTTCGAAGCCCAGGCCAAGGCAAATTTTTCCAGCTATTCACTTGGAACGCTGGGATAGCCCAAGCCCTTCAAAAACGGCCCGCAAGGTCGGCGGCCTGTTAAAAAGGGTGCTTTCGTTAGAAACAAAACGGCCCGTCACGGAATTGGACGGGAATAGGCTCAAAATGACCGCCAAGGTGTGGGGAATCATGTGTTAAAATATGAAGTTTCAATTCCAAGTTTGGGTTTTGATTCAATACCATTCTCTATTTAGAGTTTAATATAAACTGGGGCTGGCCTATGCTATAGCACTGTCAGTTCTCTTCGTCCCCTTATTAGAGGCGCTTAGAAACGTCGCACGAACAAACCGAAGCCAGCGTTTCGAAGCCCAGGCCAAGGCGAATTTTTCCAGCTATTCACTTGGAATGCTGGGATAGCCCAAGCCCTTCAAAAACGGCCCGCAAGGTCGGCGGCCTGTTAAAAAGGGTGCTTTCGTTAGAAACAAAACGGCCCGTCACGGAATTGGACGGGAATAGGCTCAAAATGACCGCCAAGGTGTGGGGAATCATGTGTTAAAATATGAAGTTTCAATTCCAAGTTTGGGTTTTGATTCAATACCATTCTCTATTTAGAGTTTAATATAAACTGGGGCTGGCCTATGCTATAGCACTGTCAGTTCTCTTCGTCCCCTTATTAGAGGCGCTTAGAAACGTCGCACGAACAAACCGAAGCCAGCGTTTCGAAGCCCAGGCCAAGGCGAATTTTTCCAGCTATTCACTTGGAATGCTGGGATAGCCCAAGCCCTTCAAAAACGGCCCGCAAGGTCGGCGGCCTGTTAAAAAGGGTGCTTTCGTTAGAAACAAAACGGCCCGTCACGGAATTGGACGGGAATAGGCTCAAAATGACCGCCAAGGTGTGGGGAATCATGTGTTAAAATATGAAGTTTCAATTCCAAGTTTGGGTTTTGATTCAATACCATTCTCTATTTAGAGTTTAATATAAACTGGGGCTGGCCTATGCTATAGCACTGTCAGTTCTCTTCGTCCCCTTATTAGAGGCGCTTAGAAACGTCGCACGAACAAACCGAAGCCAGCGTTTCGAAGCCCAGGCCAAGGCGAATTTTTCCAGCTATTCACTTGGAATGCTGGGATAGCCCAAGCCCTTCAAAAACGGCCCGCAAGGTCGGCGGCCTGTTAAAAAGGGTGCTTTCGTTAGAAACAAAACGGCCCGTCACGGAATTGGACGGGAATAGGCTCAAAATGACCGCCAAGGTGTGGGGAATCATGTGTTAAAATATGAAGTTTCAATTCCAAGTTTGGGTTTTGATTCAATACCATTCTCTATTTAGAGTTTAATATAAACTGGGGCTGGCCTATGCTATAGCACTGTCAGTTCTCTTCGTCCCCTTATTAGAGGCGCTTAGAAACGTCGCACGAACAAACCGAAGCCAGCGTTTCGAAGCCCAGGCCAAGGCGAATTTTTCCAGCTATTCACTTGGAACGCTGGGATAGCCCAAGCCCTTCAAAAACGGCCCGCAAGGTCGGCGGCCTGTTAAAAAGGGTGCTTTCGTTAGAAACAAAACGGCCCGTCACGGAATTGGACGGGAATAGGCTCAAAATGACCGCCAAGGTGTGGGGAATCATGTGTTAAAATATGAAGTTTCAATTCCAAGTTTGGGTTTTGATTCAATACCATTCTCTATTTAGAGTTTAATATAAACTGGGGCTGGCCTATGCTATAGCACTGTCAGTTCTCTTCGTCCCCTTATTAGAGGCACTTAGAAACGTCGCACGAACAAACCGAAGCCAGCGTTTCGAAGCCCAGGCCAAGGCGAATTTTTCCAGCTATTCACTTGGAATGCTGGGATAGCCCAAGCCCTTCAAAAACGGCCCGCAAGGTCGGCGGCCTGTTAAAAAGGGTGCTTTCGTTAGAAACAAAACGGCCCGTCACGGAATTGGACGGGAATAGGCTCAAAATGACCGCCAAGGTGTGGGGAATCATGTGTTAAAATATGAAGTTTCAATTCCAAGTTTGGGTTTTGATTCAATACCATTCTCTATTTAGAGTTTAATATAAACTGGGGCTGGCCTATGCTATAGCACTGTCAGTTCTCTTCGTCCCCTTATTAGAGGCGCTTAGAAACGTCGCACGAACAAACCGAAGCCAGCGTTTCGAAGCCCAGGCCAAGGCAAATTTTTCCAGCTATTCACTTGGAATGCTGGGATAGCCCAAGCCCTTCAAAAACGGCCCGCAAGGTCGGCGGCCTGTTAAAAAGGGTGCTTTCGTTAGAAACAAAACGGCCCGTCACGGAATTGGACGGGAATAGGCTCAAAATGACCGCCAAGGTGTGGGGAATCATGTGTTAAAATATGAAGTTTCAATTCCAAGTTTGGGTTTTGATTCAATACCATTCTCTATTTAGAGTTTAATATAAACTGGGGCTGGCCTATGCTATAGCACTGTCAGTTCTCTTCGTCCCCTTATTAGAGGCGCTTAGAAACGTCGCACGAACAAACCGAAGCCAGCGTTTCGAAGCCCAGGCCAAGGCGAATTTTTCCAGCTATTCACTTGGAATGCTGGGATAGCCCAAGCCCTTCAAAAACGGCCCGCAAGGTCGGCGGCCTGTTAAAAAGGGTGCTTTCGTTAGAAACAAAACGGCCCGTCACACGGAATTGGACGGGAATAGGCTCAAAATGACCGCCAAGGTGTGGGGAATCATGTGTTAAAATATGAAGTTTCAATTCCAAGTTTGGGTTTTGATTCAATACCATTCTCTATTTAGAGTTTAATATAAACTGGGGCTGGCCTATGCTATAGCACTGTCAGTTCTCTTCGTCCCCTTATTAGAGGCGCTTAGAAACGTCGCACGAACAAACCGAAGCCAGCGTTTCGAAGCCCAGGCCAAGGCGAATTTTTCCAGCTATTCACTTGGAATGCTGGGATAGCCCAAGCCCTTCAAAAACGGCCCGCAAGGTCGGCGGCCTGTTAAAAAGGGTGCTTTCGTTAGAAACAAAACGGCCCGTCACGGAATTGGACGGGAATAGGCTCAAAATGACCGCCAAGGTGTGGGGAATCATGTGTTAAAATATGAAGTTTCAATTCCAAGTTTGGGTTTTGATTCAATACCATTCTCTATTTAGAGTTTAATATAAACTGGGGCTGGCCTATGCTATAGCACTGTCAGTTCTCTTCGTCCCCTTATTAGAGGCGCTTAGAAACGTCGCACGAACAAACCGAAGCCAGCGTTTCGAAGCCCAGGCCAAGGCGAATTTTTCCAGCTATTCACTTGGAATGCTGGGATAGCCCAAGCCCTTCAAAAACGGCCCGCAAGGTCGGCGGCCTGTTAAAAAGGGTGCTTTCGTTAGAAACAAAACGGCCCGTCACGGAATTGGACGGGAATAGGCTCAAAATGACCGCCAAGGTGTGGGGAATCATGTGTTAAAATATGAAGTTTCAATTCCAAGTTTGGGTTTTGATTCAATACCATTCTCTATTTAGAGTTTAATATAAACTGGGGCTGGCCTATGCTATAGCACTGTCAGTTCTCTTCGTCCCCTTATTAGAGGCGCTTAGAAACGTTGCACGAACAAACCGAAGCCAGCGTTTCGAAGCCCAGGCCAAGGCGAATTTTTCCAGCTATTCACTTGGAATGCTGGGATAGCCCAAGCCCTTCAAAAACGGCCCGCAAGGTCGGCGGCCTGTTAAAAAGGGTGCTTTCGTTAGAAACAAAACGGCCCGTCACGGAATTGGACGGGAATAGGCTCAAAATGACCGCCAAGGTGTGGGGAATCATGTGTTAAAATATGAAGTTTCAATTCCAAGTTTGGGTTTTGATTCAATACCATTCTCTATTTAGAGTTTAATATAAACTGGGGCTGGCCTATGCTATAGCACTGTCAGTTCTCTTCGTCCCCTTATTAGAGGCTCTTAGAAACGTCGCACGAACAAACCGAAGCCAGCGTTTCGAAGCCCAGGCCAAGGCGAATTTTTCCAGCTATTCACTTGGAATGCTGGGATAGCCCAAGCCCTTCAAAAACGGCCCGCAAGGTCGGCGGCCTGTTAAAAAGGGTGCTTTCGTTAGAAACAAAACGGCCCGTCACGGAATTGGACGGGAATAGGCTCAAAATGACCGCCAAGGTGTGGGGAATCATGTGTTAAAATATGAAGTTTCAATTCCAAGTTTGGGTTTTGATTCAATACCATTCTCTATTTAGAGTTTAATATAAACTGGGGCTGGCCTATGCTATAGCACTGTCAGTTCTCTTCGTCCCCTCTTATTTGAGGCGCTTAGAAACGTCGCACGAACAAACCGAAGCCAGCGTTTCGAAGCCCAGGCCAAGGCGAATTTTTCCAGCTATTCACTTGGAATGCTGGGATAGCCCAAGCCCTTCAAAAACGGCCCGCAAGGTCGGCGGCCTGTTAAAAAG
>OW387148.1:36221250-36260162 GCA_936440205.1 Lepidonotus clava | reverse complement strand
GGATAGCCCAAGCCCTTCAAAAACGGCCCCCAAGGTCGGCGGCCTGTTAAAAAGGGGGCTTTCGTTAGATTCAAAACCGCCCGTCACGGAATTGGACGGGAATAGGCTCAAAAATGACCGCCATGGTGTGGGGAATCATGTGTTAAAATTTGAAGTTTCAATTCCAACATTAAGATTTGATTCAATACCATTCTCTATGTCAAGTTTAATATAAACTGGGGCTGGCCTATGCTACAGCACTGCCAGCTAACTTCGTCCCCTTATTTGAGGCGCTTAGACACGTCGCACGAACAAACCGAAGACACCGGCACGGAGCCCAGGACCAGGAGAATTTTTCCAGCTATTCACTTGGAATGCTGGGATAGCCCAAGCCCTTCAAAAACGGCCCCCAAGGTCGGCGGCCTGTTAAAAAGGGGGCTTTCGTTAGATTCAAAACCGCCCGTCACGGAATTGGACGGGAATAGGCTCAAAATGACCGCCATGGTGTGGGGAATCATGTGTTAAAATTTGAAGTTTCAATTCCAACATTAAGATTTGATTCAATACCATTCTCTATGTCAAGTTTAATATAAACTGGGGCTGGCCTATGCTACAGCACTGCCAGCTAACTTCGTCCCCTTATTTGAGGCGCTTAGACACGTCGCACGAACAAACCGAAGACACCGGCACGGAGCCCAGGACCAGGAGAATTTTTCCAGCTATTCACTTGGAATGCTGGGATAGCCCAAGCCCTTCAAAAACGGCCCCCAAGGTCGGCGGCCTGTTAAAAAGGGGGCTTTCGTTAGATTCAAAACCGCCCGTCACGGAATTGGACGGGAATAGGCTCAAAATGACCGCCATGGTGTGGGGAATCATGTGTTAAAATTTGAAGTTTCAATTCCAACATTAAGATTTGATTCAATACCATTCTCTATGTCAAGTTTAATATAAACTGGGGCTGGCCTATGCTACAGCACTGCCAGCTAACTTCGTCCCCTTATTTGAGGCGCTTAGACACGTCGCACGAACAAACCGAAGACACCGGCACGGAGCCCAGGACCAGGAGAATTTTTCCAGCTATTCACTTGGAATGCTGGGATAGCCCAAGCCCTTCAAAAACGGCCCCCAAGGTCGGCGGCCTGTTAAAAAGGGGGCTTTCGTTAGATTCAAAACCGCCCGTCACGGAATTGGACGGGAATAGGCTCAAAATGACCGCCATGGTGTGGGGAATCATGTGTTAAAATTTGAAGTTTCAATTCCAACATTAAGATTTGATTCAATACCATTCTCTATGTCAAGTTTAATATAAACTGGGGCTGGCCTATGCTACAGCACTGCCAGCTAACTTCGTCCCCTTATTTGAGGCGCTTAGACACGTCGCACGAACAAACCGAAGACACCGGCACGGAGCCCAGGACCAGGAGAATTTTTCCAGCTATTCACTTGGAATGCTGGGATAGCCCAAGCCCTTCAAAAACGGCCCCCAAGGTCGGCGGCCTGTTAAAAAGGGGGCTTTCGTTAGATTCAAAACCGCCCGTCACGGAATTGGACGGGAATAGGCTCAAAATGACCGCCATGGTGTGGGGAATCATGTGTTAAAATTTGAAGTTTCAATTCCAACATTAAGATTTGATTCAATACCATTCTCTATGTCAAGTTTAATATAAACTGGGGCTGGCCTATGCTACAGCACTGCCAGCTAACTTCGTCCCCTTATTTGAGGCGCTTAGACACGTCGCACGAACAAACCGAAGACACCGGCACGGAGCCCAGGACCAGGAGAATTTTTCCAGCTATTCACTTGGAATGCTGGGATAGCCCAAGCCCTTCAAAAACGGCCCCCAAGGTCGGCGGCCTGTTAAAAAGGGGGCTTTCGTTAGATTCAAAACCGCCCGTCACGGAATTGGACGGGAATAGGCTCAAAATGACCGCCATGGTGTGGGGAATCATGTGTTAAAATTTGAAGTTTCAATTCCAACATTAAGATTTGATTCAATACCATTCTCTATGTCAAGTTTAATATAAACTGGGGCTGGCCTATGCTACAGCACTGCCAGCTAACTTCGTCCCCTTATTTGAGGCGCTTAGACACGTCGCACGAACAAACCGAAGACACCGGCACGGAGCCCAGGACCAGGAGAATTTTTCCAGCTATTCACTTGGAATGCTGGGATAGCCCAAGCCCTTCAAAAACGGCCCCCAAGGTCGGCGGCCTGTTAAAAAGGGGGCTTTCGTTAGATTCAAAACCGCCCGTCACGGAATTGGACGGGAATAGGCTCAAAATGACCGCCATGGTGTGGGGAATCATGTGTTAAAATTTGAAGTTTCAATTCCAACATTAAGATTTGATTCAATACCATTCTCTATGTCAAGTTTAATATAAACTGGGGCTGGCCTATGCTACAGCACTGCCAGCTAACTTCGTCCCCTTATTTGAGGCGCTTAGACACGTCGCACGAACAAACCGAAGACACCGGCACGGAGCCCAGGACCAGGAGAATTTTTCCAGCTATTCACTTGGAATGCTGGGATAGCCCAAGCCCTTCAAAAACGGCCCCCAAGGTCGGCGGCCTGTTAAAAAGGGGGCTTTCGTTAGATTCAAAACCGCCCGTCACGGAATTGGACGGGAATAGGCTCAAAATGACCGCCATGGTGTGGGGAATCATGTGTTAAAATTTGAAGTTTCAATTCCAACATTAAGATTTGATTCAATACCATTCTCTATGTCAAGTTTAATATAAACTGGGGCTGGCCTATGCTACAGCACTGCCAGCTAACTTCGTCCCCTTATTTGAGGCGCTTAGACACGTCGCACGAACAAACCGAAGACACCGGCACGGAGCCCAGGACCAGGAGAATTTTTCCAGCTATTCACTTGGAATGCTGGGATAGCCCAAGCCCTTCAAAAACGGCCCCCAAGGTCGGCGGCCTGTTAAAAAGGGGGCTTTCGTTAGATTCAAAACCGCCCGTCACGGAATTGGACGGGAATAGGCTCAAAATGACCGCCATGGTGTGGGGAATCATGTGTTAAAATTTGAAGTTTCAATTCCAACATTAAGATTTGATTCAATACCATTCTCTATGTCAAGTTTAATATAAACTGGGGCTGGCCTATGCTACAGCACTGCCAGCTAACTTCGTCCCCTTATTTGAGGCGCTTAGACACGTCGCACGAACAAACCGAAGACACCGGCACGGAGCCCAGGACCAGGAGAATTTTTCCAGCTATTCACTTGGAATGCTGGGATAGCCCAAGCCCTTCAAAAACGGCCCCCAAGGTCGGCGGCCTGTTAAAAAGGGGGCTTTCGTTAGATTCAAAACCGCCCGTCACGGAATTGGACGGGAATAGGCTCAAAATGACCGCCATGGTGTGGGGAATCATGTGTTAAAATTTGAAGTTTCAATTCCAACATTAAGATTTGATTCAATACCATTCTCTATGTCAAGTTTAATATAAACTGGGGCTGGCCTATGCTACAGCACTGCCAGCTAACTTCGTCCCCTTATTTGAGGCGCTTAGACACGTCGCACGAACAAACCGAAGACACCGGCACGGAGCCCAGGACCAGGAGAATTTTTCCAGCTATTCACTTGGAATGCTGGGATAGCCCAAGCCCTTCAAAAACGGCCCCCAAGGTCGGCGGCCTGTTAAAAAGGGGGCTTTCGTTAGATTCAAAACCGCCCGTCACGGAATTGGACGGGAATAGGCTCAAAATGACCGCCATGGTGTGGGGAATCATGTGTTAAAATTTGAAGTTTCAATTCCAACATTAAGATTTGATTCAATACCATTCTCTATGTCAAGTTTAATATAAACTGGGGCTGGCCTATGCTACAGCACTGCCAGCTAACTTCGTCCCCTTATTTGAGGCGCTTAGACACGTCGCACGAACAAACCGAAGACACCGGCACGGAGCCCAGGACCAGGAGAATTTTTCCAGCTATTCACTTGGAATGCTGGGATAGCCCAAGCCCTTCAAAAACGGCCCCCAAGGTCGGCGGCCTGTTAAAAAGGGGGCTTTCGTTAGATTCAAAACCGCCCGTCACGGAATTGGACGGGAATAGGCTCAAAATGACCGCCATGGTGTGGGGAATCATGTGTTAAAATTTGAAGTTTCAATTCCAACATTAAGATTTGATTCAATACCATTCTCTATGTCAAGTTTAATATAAACTGGGGCTGGCCTATGCTACAGCACTGCCAGCTAACTTCGTCCCCTTATTTGAGGCGCTTAGACACGTCGCACGAACAAACCGAAGACACCGGCACGGAGCCCAGGACCAGGAGAATTTTTCCAGCTATTCACTTGGAATGCTGGGATAGCCCAAGCCCTTCAAAAACGGCCCCCAAGGTCGGCGGCCTGTTAAAAAGGGGGCTTTCGTTAGATTCAAAACCGCCCGTCACGGAATTGGACGGGAATAGGCTCAAAATGACCGCCATGGTGTGGGGAATCATGTGTTAAAATTTGAAGTTTCAATTCCAACATTAAGATTTGATTCAATACCATTCTCTATGTCAAGTTTAATATAAACTGGGGCTGGCCTATGCTACAGCACTGCCAGCTAACTTCGTCCCCTTATTTGAGGCGCTTAGACACGTCGCACGAACAAACCGAAGACACCGGCACGGAGCCCAGGACCAGGAGAATTTTTCCAGCTATTCACTTGGAATGCTGGGATAGCCCAAGCCCTTCAAAAACGGCCCCCAAGGTCGGCGGCCTGTTAAAAAGGGGGCTTTCGTTAGATTCAAAACCGCCCGTCACGGAATTGGACGGGAATAGGCTCAAAATGACCGCCATGGTGTGGGGAATCATGTGTTAAAATTTGAAGTTTCAATTCCAACATTAAGATTTGATTCAATACCATTCTCTATGTCAAGTTTAATATAAACTGGGGCTGGCCTATGCTACAGCACTGCCAGCTAACTTCGTCCCCTTATTTGAGGCGCTTAGACACGTCGCACGAACAAACCGAAGACACCGGCACGGAGCCCAGGACCAGGAGAATTTTTCCAGCTATTCACTTGGAATGCTGGGATAGCCCAAGCCCTTCAAAAACGGCCCCCAAGGTCGGCGGCCTGTTAAAAAGGGGGCTTTCGTTAGATTCAAAACCGCCCGTCACGGAATTGGACGGGAATAGGCTCAAAATGACCGCCATGGTGTGGGGAATCATGTGTTAAAATTTGAAGTTTCAATTCCAACATTAAGATTTGATTCAATACCATTCTCTATGTCAAGTTTAATATAAACTGGGGCTGGCCTATGCTACAGCACTGCCAGCTAACTTCGTCCCCTTATTTGAGGCGCTTAGACACGTCGCACGAACAAACCGAAGACACCGGCACGGAGCCCAGGACCAGGAGAATTTTTCCAGCTATTCACTTGGAATGCTGGGATAGCCCAAGCCCTTCAAAAACGGCCCCCAAGGTCGGCGGCCTGTTAAAAAGGGGGCTTTCGTTAGATTCAAAACCGCCCGTCACGGAATTGGACGGGAATAGGCTCAAAATGACCGCCATGGTGTGGGGAATCATGTGTTAAAATTTGAAGTTTCAATTCCAACATTAAGATTTGATTCAATACCATTCTCTATGTCAAGTTTAATATAAACTGGGGCTGGCCTATGCTACAGCACTGCCAGCTAACTTCGTCCCCTTATTTGAGGCGCTTAGACACGTCGCACGAACAAACCGAAGACACCGGCACGGAGCCCAGGACCAGGAGAATTTTTCCAGCTATTCACTTGGAATGCTGGGATAGCCCAAGCCCTTCAAAAACGGCCCCCAAGGTCGGCGGCCTGTTAAAAAGGGGGCTTTCGTTAGATTCAAAACCGCCCGTCACGGAATTGGACGGGAATAGGCTCAAAATGACCGCCATGGTGTGGGGAATCATGTGTTAAAATTTGAAGTTTCAATTCCAACATTAAGATTTGATTCAATACCATTCTCTATGTCAAGTTTAATATAAACTGGGGCTGGCCTATGCTACAGCACTGCCAGCTAACTTCGTCCCCTTATTTGAGGCGCTTAGACACGTCGCACGAACAAACCGAAGACACCGGCACGGAGCCCAGGACCAGGAGAATTTTTCCAGCTATTCACTTGGAATGCTGGGATAGCCCAAGCCCTTCAAAAACGGCCCCCAAGGTCGGCGGCCTGTTAAAAAGGGGGCTTTCGTTAGATTCAAAACCGCCCGTCACGGAATTGGACGGGAATAGGCTCAAAATGACCGCCATGGTGTGGGGAATCATGTGTTAAAATTTGAAGTTTCAATTCCAACATTAAGATTTGATTCAATACCATTCTCTATGTCAAGTTTAATATAAACTGGGGCTGGCCTATGCTACAGCACTGCCAGCTAACTTCGTCCCCTTATTTGAGGCGCTTAGACACGTCGCACGAACAAACCGAAGACACCGGCACGGAGCCCAGGACCAGGAGAATTTTTCCAGCTATTCACTTGGAATGCTGGGATAGCCCAAGCCCTTCAAAAACGGCCCCCAAGGTCGGCGGCCTGTTAAAAAGGGGGCTTTCGTTAGATTCAAAACCGCCCGTCACGGAATTGGACGGGAATAGGCTCAAAATGACCGCCATGGTGTGGGGAATCATGTGTTAAAATTTGAAGTTTCAATTCCAACATTAAGATTTGATTCAATACCATTCTCTATGTCAAGTTTAATATAAACTGGGGCTGGCCTATGCTACAGCACTGCCAGCTAACTTCGTCCCCTTATTTGAGGCGCTTAGACACGTCGCACGAACAAACCGAAGACACCGGCACGGAGCCCAGGACCAGGAGAATTTTTCCAGCTATTCACTTGGAATGCTGGGATAGCCCAAGCCCTTCAAAAACGGCCCCCAAGGTCGGCGGCCTGTTAAAAAGGGGGCTTTCGTTAGATTCAAAACCGCCCGTCACGGAATTGGACGGGAATAGGCTCAAAATGACCGCCATGGTGTGGGGAATCATGTGTTAAAATTTGAAGTTTCAATTCCAACATTAAGATTTGATTCAATACCATTCTCTATGTCAAGTTTAATATAAACTGGGGCTGGCCTATGCTACAGCACTGCCAGCTAACTTCGTCCCCTTATTTGAGGCGCTTAGACACGTCGCACGAACAAACCGAAGACACCGGCACGGAGCCCAGGACCAGGAGAATTTTTCCAGCTATTCACTTGGAATGCTGGGATAGCCCAAGCCCTTCAAAAACGGCCCCCAAGGTCGGCGGCCTGTTAAAAAGGGGGCTTTCGTTAGATTCAAAACCGCCCGTCACGGAATTGGACGGGAATAGGCTCAAAATGACCGCCATGGTGTGGGGAATCATGTGTTAAAATTTGAAGTTTCAATTCCAACATTAAGATTTGATTCAATACCATTCTCTATGTCAAGTTTAATATAAACTGGGGCTGGCCTATGCTACAGCACTGCCAGCTAACTTCGTCCCCTTATTTGAGGCGCTTAGACACGTCGCACGAACAAACCGAAGACACCGGCACGGAGCCCAGGACCAGGAGAATTTTTCCAGCTATTCACTTGGAATGCTGGGATAGCCCAAGCCCTTCAAAAACGGCCCCCAAGGTCGGCGGCCTGTTAAAAAGGGGGCTTTCGTTAGATTCAAAACCGCCCGTCACGGAATTGGACGGGAATAGGCTCAAAATGACCGCCATGGTGTGGGGAATCATGTGTTAAAATTTGAAGTTTCAATTCCAACATTAAGATTTGATTCAATACCATTCTCTATGTCAAGTTTAATATAAACTGGGGCTGGCCTATGCTACAGCACTGCCAGCTAACTTCGTCCCCTTATTTGAGGCGCTTAGACACGTCGCACGAACAAACCGAAGACACCGGCACGGAGCCCAGGACCAGGAGAATTTTTCCAGCTATTCACTTGGAATGCTGGGATAGCCCAAGCCCTTCAAAAACGGCCCCCAAGGTCGGCGGCCTGTTAAAAAGGGGGCTTTCGTTAGATTCAAAACCGCCCGTCACGGAATTGGACGGGAATAGGCTCAAAATGACCGCCATGGTGTGGGGAATCATGTGTTAAAATTTGAAGTTTCAATTCCAACATTAAGATTTGATTCAATACCATTCTCTATGTCAAGTTTAATATAAACTGGGGCTGGCCTATGCTACAGCACTGCCAGCTAACTTCGTCCCCTTATTTGAGGCGCTTAGACACGTCGCACGAACAAACCGAAGACACCGGCACGGAGCCCAGGACCAGGAGAATTTTTCCAGCTATTCACTTGGAATGCTGGGATAGCCCAAGCCCTTCAAAAACGGCCCCCAAGGTCGGCGGCCTGTTAAAAAGGGGGCTTTCGTTAGATTCAAAACCGCCCGTCACGGAATTGGACGGGAATAGGCTCAAAATGACCGCCATGGTGTGGGGAATCATGTGTTAAAATTTGAAGTTTCAATTCCAACATTAAGATTTGATTCAATACCATTCTCTATGTCAAGTTTAATATAAACTGGGGCTGGCCTATGCTACAGCACTGCCAGCTAACTTCGTCCCCTTATTTGAGGCGCTTAGACACGTCGCACGAACAAACCGAAGACACCGGCACGGAGCCCAGGACCAGGAGAATTTTTCCAGCTATTCACTTGGAATGCTGGGATAGCCCAAGCCCTTCAAAAACGGCCCCCAAGGTCGGCGGCCTGTTAAAAAGGGGGCTTTCGTTAGATTCAAAACCGCCCGTCACGGAATTGGACGGGAATAGGCTCAAAATGACCGCCATGGTGTGGGGAATCATGTGTTAAAATTTGAAGTTTCAATTCCAACATTAAGATTTGATTCAATACCATTCTCTATGTCAAGTTTAATATAAACTGGGGCTGGCCTATGCTACAGCACTGCCAGCTAACTTCGTCCCCTTATTTGAGGCGCTTAGACACGTCGCACGAACAAACCGAAGACACCGGCACGGAGCCCAGGACCAGGAGAATTTTTCCAGCTATTCACTTGGAATGCTGGGATAGCCCAAGCCCTTCAAAAACGGCCCCCAAGGTCGGCGGCCTGTTAAAAAGGGGGCTTTCGTTAGATTCAAAACCGCCCGTCACGGAATTGGACGGGAATAGGCTCAAAATGACCGCCATGGTGTGGGGAATCATGTGTTAAAATTTGAAGTTTCAATTCCAACATTAAGATTTGATTCAATACCATTCTCTATGTCAAGTTTAATATAAACTGGGGCTGGCCTATGCTACAGCACTGCCAGCTAACTTCGTCCCCTTATTTGAGGCGCTTAGACACGTCGCACGAACAAACCGAAGACACCGGCACGGAGCCCAGGACCAGGAGAATTTTTCCAGCTATTCACTTGGAATGCTGGGATAGCCCAAGCCCTTCAAAAACGGCCCCCAAGGTCGGCGGCCTGTTAAAAAGGGGGCTTTCGTTAGATTCAAAACCGCCCGTCACGGAATTGGACGGGAATAGGCTCAAAATGACCGCCATGGTGTGGGGAATCATGTGTTAAAATTTGAAGTTTCAATTCCAACATTAAGATTTGATTCAATACCATTCTCTATGTCAAGTTTAATATAAACTGGGGCTGGCCTATGCTACAGCACTGCCAGCTAACTTCGTCCCCTTATTTGAGGCGCTTAGACACGTCGCACGAACAAACCGAAGACACCGGCACGGAGCCCAGGACCAGGAGAATTTTTCCAGCTATTCACTTGGAATGCTGGGATAGCCCAAGCCCTTCAAAAACGGCCCCCAAGGTCGGCGGCCTGTTAAAAAGGGGGCTTTCGTTAGATTCAAAACCGCCCGTCACGGAATTGGACGGGAATAGGCTCAAAATGACCGCCATGGTGTGGGGAATCATGTGTTAAAATTTGAAGTTTCAATTCCAACATTAAGATTTGATTCAATACCATTCTCTATGTCAAGTTTAATATAAACTGGGGCTGGCCTATGCTACAGCACTGCCAGCTAACTTCGTCCCCTTATTTGAGGCGCTTAGACACGTCGCACGAACAAACCGAAGACACCGGCACGGAGCCCAGGACCAGGAGAATTTTTCCAGCTATTCACTTGGAATGCTGGGATAGCCCAAGCCCTTCAAAAACGGCCCCCAAGGTCGGCGGCCTGTTAAAAAGGGGGCTTTCGTTAGATTCAAAACCGCCCGTCACGGAATTGGACGGGAATAGGCTCAAAATGACCGCCATGGTGTGGGGAATCATGTGTTAAAATTTGAAGTTTCAATTCCAACATTAAGATTTGATTCAATACCATTCTCTATGTCAAGTTTAATATAAACTGGGGCTGGCCTATGCTACAGCACTGCCAGCTAACTTCGTCCCCTTATTTGAGGCGCTTAGACACGTCGCACGAACAAACCGAAGACACCGGCACGGAGCCCAGGACCAGGAGAATTTTTCCAGCTATTCACTTGGAATGCTGGGATAGCCCAAGCCCTTCAAAAACGGCCCCCAAGGTCGGCGGCCTGTTAAAAAGGGGGCTTTCGTTAGATTCAAAACCGCCCGTCACGGAATTGGACGGGAATAGGCTCAAAATGACCGCCATGGTGTGGGGAATCATGTGTTAAAATTTGAAGTTTCAATTCCAACATTAAGATTTGATTCAATACCATTCTCTATGTCAAGTTTAATATAAACTGGGGCTGGCCTATGCTACAGCACTGCCAGCTAACTTCGTCCCCTTATTTGAGGCGCTTAGACACGTCGCACGAACAAACCGAAGACACCGGCACGGAGCCCAGGACCAGGAGAATTTTTCCAGCTATTCACTTGGAATGCTGGGATAGCCCAAGCCCTTCAAAAACGGCCCCCAAGGTCGGCGGCCTGTTAAAAAGGGGGCTTTCGTTAGATTCAAAACCGCCCGTCACGGAATTGGACGGGAATAGGCTCAAAATGACCGCCATGGTGTGGGGAATCATGTGTTAAAATTTGAAGTTTCAATTCCAACATTAAGATTTGATTCAATACCATTCTCTATGTCAAGTTTAATATAAACTGGGGCTGGCCTATGCTACAGCACTGCCAGCTAACTTCGTCCCCTTATTTGAGGCGCTTAGACACGTCGCACGAACAAACCGAAGACACCGGCACGGAGCCCAGGACCAGGAGAATTTTTCCAGCTATTCACTTGGAATGCTGGGATAGCCCAAGCCCTTCAAAAACGGCCCCCAAGGTCGGCGGCCTGTTAAAAAGGGGGCTTTCGTTAGATTCAAAACCGCCCGTCACGGAATTGGACGGGAATAGGCTCAAAATGACCGCCATGGTGTGGGGAATCATGTGTTAAAATTTGAAGTTTCAATTCCAACATTAAGATTTGATTCAATACCATTCTCTATGTCAAGTTTAATATAAACTGGGGCTGGCCTATGCTACAGCACTGCCAGCTAACTTCGTCCCCTTATTTGAGGCGCTTAGACACGTCGCACGAACAAACCGAAGACACCGGCACGGAGCCCAGGACCAGGAGAATTTTTCCAGCTATTCACTTGGAATGCTGGGATAGCCCAAGCCCTTCAAAAACGGCCCCCAAGGTCGGCGGCCTGTTAAAAAGGGGGCTTTCGTTAGATTCAAAACCGCCCGTCACGGAATTGGACGGGAATAGGCTCAAAATGACCGCCATGGTGTGGGGAATCATGTGTTAAAATTTGAAGTTTCAATTCCAACATTAAGATTTGATTCAATACCATTCTCTATGTCAAGTTTAATATAAACTGGGGCTGGCCTATGCTACAGCACTGCCAGCTAACTTCGTCCCCTTATTTGAGGCGCTTAGACACGTCGCACGAACAAACCGAAGACACCGGCACGGAGCCCAGGACCAGGAGAATTTTTCCAGCTATTCACTTGGAATGCTGGGATAGCCCAAGCCCTTCAAAAACGGCCCCCAAGGTCGGCGGCCTGTTAAAAAGGGGGCTTTCGTTAGATTCAAAACCGCCCGTCACGGAATTGGACGGGAATAGGCTCAAAATGACCGCCATGGTGTGGGGAATCATGTGTTAAAATTTGAAGTTTCAATTCCAACATTAAGATTTGATTCAATACCATTCTCTATGTCAAGTTTAATATAAACTGGGGCTGGCCTATGCTACAGCACTGCCAGCTAACTTCGTCCCCTTATTTGAGGCGCTTAGACACGTCGCACGAACAAACCGAAGACACCGGCACGGAGCCCAGGACCAGGAGAATTTTTCCAGCTATTCACTTGGAATGCTGGGATAGCCCAAGCCCTTCAAAAACGGCCCCCAAGGTCGGCGGCCTGTTAAAAAGGGGGCTTTCGTTAGATTCAAAACCGCCCGTCACGGAATTGGACGGGAATAGGCTCAAAATGACCGCCATGGTGTGGGGAATCATGTGTTAAAATTTGAAGTTTCAATTCCAACATTAAGATTTGATTCAATACCATTCTCTATGTCAAGTTTAATATAAACTGGGGCTGGCCTATGCTACAGCACTGCCAGCTAACTTCGTCCCCTTATTTGAGGCGCTTAGACACGTCGCACGAACAAACCGAAGACACCGGCACGGAGCCCAGGACCAGGAGAATTTTTCCAGCTATTCACTTGGAATGCTGGGATAGCCCAAGCCCTTCAAAAACGGCCCCCAAGGTCGGCGGCCTGTTAAAAAGGGGGCTTTCGTTAGATTCAAAACCGCCCGTCACGGAATTGGACGGGAATAGGCTCAAAATGACCGCCATGGTGTGGGGAATCATGTGTTAAAATTTGAAGTTTCAATTCCAACATTAAGATTTGATTCAATACCATTCTCTATGTCAAGTTTAATATAAACTGGGGCTGGCCTATGCTACAGCACTGCCAGCTAACTTCGTCCCCTTATTTGAGGCGCTTAGACACGTCGCACGAACAAACCGAAGACACCGGCACGGAGCCCAGGACCAGGAGAATTTTTCCAGCTATTCACTTGGAATGCTGGGATAGCCCAAGCCCTTCAAAAACGGCCCCCAAGGTCGGCGGCCTGTTAAAAAGGGGGCTTTCGTTAGATTCAAAACCGCCCGTCACGGAATTGGACGGGAATAGGCTCAAAATGACCGCCATGGTGTGGGGAATCATGTGTTAAAATTTGAAGTTTCAATTCCAACATTAAGATTTGATTCAATACCATTCTCTATGTCAAGTTTAATATAAACTGGGGCTGGCCTATGCTACAGCACTGCCAGCTAACTTCGTCCCCTTATTTGAGGCGCTTAGACACGTCGCACGAACAAACCGAAGACACCGGCACGGAGCCCAGGACCAGGAGAATTTTTCCAGCTATTCACTTGGAATGCTGGGATAGCCCAAGCCCTTCAAAAACGGCCCCCAAGGTCGGCGGCCTGTTAAAAAGGGGGCTTTCGTTAGATTCAAAACCGCCCGTCACGGAATTGGACGGGAATAGGCTCAAAATGACCGCCATGGTGTGGGGAATCATGTGTTAAAATTTGAAGTTTCAATTCCAACATTAAGATTTGATTCAATACCATTCTCTATGTCAAGTTTAATATAAACTGGGGCTGGCCTATGCTACAGCACTGCCAGCTAACTTCGTCCCCTTATTTGAGGCGCTTAGACACGTCGCACGAACAAACCGAAGACACCGGCACGGAGCCCAGGACCAGGAGAATTTTTCCAGCTATTCACTTGGAATGCTGGGATAGCCCAAGCCCTTCAAAAACGGCCCCCAAGGTCGGCGGCCTGTTAAAAAGGGGGCTTTCGTTAGATTCAAAACCGCCCGTCACGGAATTGGACGGGAATAGGCTCAAAATGACCGCCATGGTGTGGGGAATCATGTGTTAAAATTTGAAGTTTCAATTCCAACATTAAGATTTGATTCAATACCATTCTCTATGTCAAGTTTAATATAAACTGGGGCTGGCCTATGCTACAGCACTGCCAGCTAACTTCGTCCCCTTATTTGAGGCGCTTAGACACGTCGCACGAACAAACCGAAGACACCGGCACGGAGCCCAGGACCAGGAGAATTTTTCCAGCTATTCACTTGGAATGCTGGGATAGCCCAAGCCCTTCAAAAACGGCCCCCAAGGTCGGCGGCCTGTTAAAAAGGGGGCTTTCGTTAGATTCAAAACCGCCCGTCACGGAATTGGACGGGAATAGGCTCAAAATGACCGCCATGGTGTGGGGAATCATGTGTTAAAATTTGAAGTTTCAATTCCAACATTAAGATTTGATTCAATACCATTCTCTATGTCAAGTTTAATATAAACTGGGGCTGGCCTATGCTACAGCACTGCCAGCTAACTTCGTCCCCTTATTTGAGGCGCTTAGACACGTCGCACGAACAAACCGAAGACACCGGCACGGAGCCCAGGACCAGGAGAATTTTTCCAGCTATTCACTTGGAATGCTGGGATAGCCCAAGCCCTTCAAAAACGGCCCCCAAGGTCGGCGGCCTGTTAAAAAGGGGGCTTTCGTTAGATTCAAAACCGCCCGTCACGGAATTGGACGGGAATAGGCTCAAAATGACCGCCATGGTGTGGGGAATCATGTGTTAAAATTTGAAGTTTCAATTCCAACATTAAGATTTGATTCAATACCATTCTCTATGTCAAGTTTAATATAAACTGGGGCTGGCCTATGCTACAGCACTGCCAGCTAACTTCGTCCCCTTATTTGAGGCGCTTAGACACGTCGCACGAACAAACCGAAGACACCGGCACGGAGCCCAGGACCAGGAGAATTTTTCCAGCTATTCACTTGGAATGCTGGGATAGCCCAAGCCCTTCAAAAACGGCCCCCAAGGTCGGCGGCCTGTTAAAAAGGGGGCTTTCGTTAGATTCAAAACCGCCCGTCACGGAATTGGACGGGAATAGGCTCAAAATGACCGCCATGGTGTGGGGAATCATGTGTTAAAATTTGAAGTTTCAATTCCAACATTAAGATTTGATTCAATACCATTCTCTATGTCAAGTTTAATATAAACTGGGGCTGGCCTATGCTACAGCACTGCCAGCTAACTTCGTCCCCTTATTTGAGGCGCTTAGACACGTCGCACGAACAAACCGAAGACACCGGCACGGAGCCCAGGACCAGGAGAATTTTTCCAGCTATTCACTTGGAATGCTGGGATAGCCCAAGCCCTTCAAAAACGGCCCCCAAGGTCGGCGGCCTGTTAAAAAGGGGGCTTTCGTTAGATTCAAAACCGCCCGTCACGGAATTGGACGGGAATAGGCTCAAAATGACCGCCATGGTGTGGGGAATCATGTGTTAAAATTTGAAGTTTCAATTCCAACATTAAGATTTGATTCAATACCATTCTCTATGTCAAGTTTAATATAAACTGGGGCTGGCCTATGCTACAGCACTGCCAGCTAACTTCGTCCCCTTATTTGAGGCGCTTAGACACGTCGCACGAACAAACCGAAGACACCGGCACGGAGCCCAGGACCAGGAGAATTTTTCCAGCTATTCACTTGGAATGCTGGGATAGCCCAAGCCCTTCAAAAACGGCCCCCAAGGTCGGCGGCCTGTTAAAAAGGGGGCTTTCGTTAGATTCAAAACCGCCCGTCACGGAATTGGACGGGAATAGGCTCAAAATGACCGCCATGGTGTGGGGAATCATGTGTTAAAATTTGAAGTTTCAATTCCAACATTAAGATTTGATTCAATACCATTCTCTATGTCAAGTTTAATATAAACTGGGGCTGGCCTATGCTACAGCACTGCCAGTTAACTTCGTCCCCTTATTTGAGGCGCTTAGACACGTCGCACGAACAAACCGAAGACACCGGCACGGAGCCCAGGACCAGGAGAATTTTTCCAGCTATTCACTTGGAATGCTGGGATAGCCCAAGCCCTTCAAAAACGGCCCCCAAGGTCGGCGGCCTGTTAAAAAGGGGGCTTTCGTTAGATTCAAAACCGCCCGTCACGGAATTGGACGGGAATAGGCTCAAAATGACCGCCATGGTGTGGGGAATCATGTGTTAAAATTTGAAGTTTCAATTCCAACATTAAGATTTGATTCAATACCATTCTCTATGTCAAGTTTAATATAAACTGGGGCTGGCCTATGCTACAGCACTGCCAGTTAACTTCGTCCCCTTATTTGAGGCGCTTAGACACGTCGCACGAACAAACCGAAGACACCGGCACGGAGCCCAGGACCAGGAGAATTTTTCCAGCTATTCACTTGGAATGCTGGGATAGCCCAAGCCCTTCAAAAACGGCCCCCAAGGTCGGCGGCCTGTTAAAAAGGGGGCTTTCGTTAGATTCAAAACCGCCCGTCACGGAATTGGACGGGAATAGGCTCAAAATGACCGCCATGGTGTGGGGAATCATGTGTTAAAATTTGAAGTTTCAATTCCAACATTAAGATTTGATTCAATACCATTCTCTATGTCAAGTTTAATATAAACTGGGGCTGGCCTATGCTACAGCACTGCCAGTTAACTTCGTCCCCTTATTTGAGGCGCTTAGACACGTCGCACGAACAAACCGAAGACACCGGCACGGAGCCCAGGACCAGGAGAATTTTTCCAGCTATTCACTTGGAATGCTGGGATAGCCCAAGCCCTTCAAAAACGGCCCCCAAGGTCGGCGGCCTGTTAAAAAGGGGGCTTTCGTTAGATTCAAAACCGCCCGTCACGGAATTGGACGGGAATAGGCTCAAAATGACCGCCATGGTGTGGGGAATCATGTGTTAAAATTTGAAGTTTCAATTCCAACATTAAGATTTGATTCAATACCATTCTCTATGTCAAGTTTAATATAAACTGGGGCTGGCCTATGCTACAGCACTGCCAGTTAACTTCGTCCCCTTATTTGAGGCGCTTAGACACGTCGCACGAACAAACCGAAGACACCGGCACGGAGCCCAGGACCAGGAGAATTTTTCCAGCTATTCACTTGGAATGCTGGGATAGCCCAAGCCCTTCAAAAACGGCCCCCAAGGTCGGCGGCCTGTTAAAAAGGGGGCTTTCGTTAGATTCAAAACCGCCCGTCACGGAATTGGACGGGAATAGGCTCAAAATGACCGCCATGGTGTGGGGAATCATGTGTTAAAATTTGAAGTTTCAATTCCAACATTAAGATTTGATTCAATACCATTCTCTATGTCAAGTTTAATATAAACTGGGGCTGGCCTATGCTACAGCACTGCCAGTTAACTTCGTCCCCTTATTTGAGGCGCTTAGACACGTCGCACGAACAAACCGAAGACACCGGCACGGAGCCCAGGACCAGGAGAATTTTTCCAGCTATTCACTTGGAATGCTGGGATAGCCCAAGCCCTTCAAAAACGGCCCCCAAGGTCGGCGGCCTGTTAAAAAGGGGGCTTTCGTTAGATTCAAAACCGCCCGTCACGGAATTGGACGGGAATAGGCTCAAAATGACCGCCATGGTGTGGGGAATCATGTGTTAAAATTTGAAGTTTCAATTCCAACATTAAGATTTGATTCAATACCATTCTCTATGTCAAGTTTAATATAAACTGGGGCTGGCCTATGCTACAGCACTGCCAGTTAACTTCGTCCCCTTATTTGAGGCGCTTAGACACGTCGCACGAACAAACCGAAGACACCGGCACGGAGCCCAGGACCAGGAGAATTTTTCCAGCTATTCACTTGGAATGCTGGGATAGCCCAAGCCCTTCAAAAACGGCCCCCAAGGTCGGCGGCCTGTTAAAAAGGGGGCTTTCGTTAGATTCAAAACCGCCCGTCACGGAATTGGACGGGAATAGGCTCAAAATGACCGCCATGGTGTGGGGAATCATGTGTTAAAATTTGAAGTTTCAATTCCAACATTAAGATTTGATTCAATACCATTCTCTATGTCAAGTTTAATATAAACTGGGGCTGGCCTATGCTACAGCACTGCCAGTTAACTTCGTCCCCTTATTTGAGGCGCTTAGACACGTCGCACGAACAAACCGAAGACACCGGCACGGAGCCCAGGACCAGGAGAATTTTTCCAGCTATTCACTTGGAATGCTGGGATAGCCCAAGCCCTTCAAAAACGGCCCCCAAGGTCGGCGGCCTGTTAAAAAGGGGGCTTTCGTTAGATTCAAAACCGCCCGTCACGGAATTGGACGGGAATAGGCTCAAAATGACCGCCATGGTGTGGGGAATCATGTGTTAAAATTTGAAGTTTCAATTCCAACATTAAGATTTGATTCAATACCATTCTCTATGTCAAGTTTAATATAAACTGGGGCTGGCCTATGCTACAGCACTGCCAGTTAACTTCGTCCCCTTATTTGAGGCGCTTAGACACGTCGCACGAACAAACCGAAGACACCGGCACGGAGCCCAGGACCAGGAGAATTTTTCCAGCTATTCACTTGGAATGCTGGGATAGCCCAAGCCCTTCAAAAACGGCCCCCAAGGTCGGCGGCCTGTTAAAAAGGGGGCTTTCGTTAGATTCAAAACCGCCCGTCACGGAATTGGACGGGAATAGGCTCAAAATGACCGCCATGGTGTGGGGAATCATGTGTTAAAATTTGAAGTTTCAATTCCAACATTAAGATTTGATTCAATACCATTCTCTATGTCAAGTTTAATATAAACTGGGGCTGGCCTATGCTACAGCACTGCCAGTTAACTTCGTCCCCTTATTTGAGGCGCTTAGACACGTCGCACGAACAAACCGAAGACACCGGCACGGAGCCCAGGACCAGGAGAATTTTTCCAGCTATTCACTTGGAATGCTGGGATAGCCCAAGCCCTTCAAAAACGGCCCCCAAGGTCGGCGGCCTGTTAAAAAGGGGGCTTTCGTTAGATTCAAAACCGCCCGTCACGGAATTGGACGGGAATAGGCTCAAAATGACCGCCATGGTGTGGGGAATCATGTGTTAAAATTTGAAGTTTCAATTCCAACATTAAGATTTGATTCAATACCATTCTCTATGTCAAGTTTAATATAAACTGGGGCTGGCCTATGCTACAGCACTGCCAGTTAACTTCGTCCCCTTATTTGAGGCGCTTAGACACGTCGCACGAACAAACCGAAGACACCGGCACGGAGCCCAGGACCAGGAGAATTTTTCCAGCTATTCACTTGGAATGCTGGGATAGCCCAAGCCCTTCAAAAACGGCCCCCAAGGTCGGCGGCCTGTTAAAAAGGGGGCTTTCGTTAGATTCAAAACCGCCCGTCACGGAATTGGACGGGAATAGGCTCAAAATGACCGCCATGGTGTGGGGAATCATGTGTTAAAATTTGAAGTTTCAATTCCAACATTAAGATTTGATTCAATACCATTCTCTATGTCAAGTTTAATATAAACTGGGGCTTGGCCTATGCTACAGCACTGCCAGTTAACTTCGTCCCCTTATTTGAGGCGCTTAGACACGTCGCACGAACAAACCGAAGACACCGGCACGGAGCCCAGGACCAGGAGAATTTTTCCAGCTATTCACTTGGAATGCTGGGATAGCCCAAGCCCTTCAAAAACGGCCCCCAAGGTCGGCGGCCTGTTAAAAAGGGGGCTTTCGTTAGATTCAAAACCGCCCGTCACGGAATTGGACGGGAATAGGCTCAAAATGACCGCCATGGTGTGGGGAATCATGTGTTAAAATTTGAAGTTTCAATTCCAACATTAAGATTTGATTCAATACCATTCTCTATGTCAAGTTTAATATAAACTGGGGCTGGCCTATGCTACAGCACTGCCAGTTAACTTCGTCCCCTTATTTGAGGCGCTTAGACACGTCGCACGAACAAACCGAAGACACCGGCACGGAGCCCAGGACCAGGAGAATTTTTCCAGCTATTCACTTGGAATGCTGGGATAGCCCAAGCCCTTCAAAAACGGCCCCCAAGGTCGGCGGCCTGTTAAAAAGGGGGCTTTCGTTAGATTCAAAACCGCCCGTCACGGAATTGGACGGGAATAGGCTCAAAATGACCGCCATGGTGTGGGGAATCATGTGTTAAAATTTGAAGTTTCAATTCCAACATTAAGATTTGATTCAATACCATTCTCTATGTCAAGTTTAATATAAACTGGGGCTGGCCTATGCTACAGCACTGCCAGTTAACTTCGTCCCCTTATTTGAGGCGCTTAGACACGTCGCACGAACAAACCGAAGACACCGGCACGGAGCCCAGGACCAGGAGAATTTTTCCAGCTATTCACTTGGAATGCTGGGATAGCCCAAGCCCTTCAAAAACGGCCCCCAAGGTCGGCGGCCTGTTAAAAAGGGGGCTTTCGTTAGATTCAAAACCGCCCGTCACGGAATTGGACGGGAATAGGCTCAAAATGACCGCCATGGTGTGGGGAATCATGTGTTAAAATTTGAAGTTTCAATTCCAACATTAAGATTTGATTCAATACCATTCTCTATGTCAAGTTTAATATAAACTGGGGCTGGCCTATGCTACAGCACTGCCAGTTAACTTCGTCCCCTTATTTGAGGCGCTTAGACACGTCGCACGAACAAACCGAAGACACCGGCACGGAGCCCAGGACCAGGAGAATTTTTCCAGCTATTCACTTGGAATGCTGGGATAGCCCAAGCCCTTCAAAAACGGCCCCCAAGGTCGGCGGCCTGTTAAAAAGGGGGCTTTCGTTAGATTCAAAACCGCCCGTCACGGAATTGGACGGGAATAGGCTCAAAATGACCGCCATGGTGTGGGGAATCATGTGTTAAAATTTGAAGTTTCAATTCCAACATTAAGATTTGATTCAATACCATTCTCTATGTCAAGTTTAATATAAACTGGGGCTGGCCTATGCTACAGCACTGCCAGTTAACTTCGTCCCCTTATTTGAGGCGCTTAGACACGTCGCACGAACAAACCGAAGACACCGGCACGGAGCCCAGGACCAGGAGAATTTTTCCAGCTATTCACTTGGAATGCTGGGATAGCCCAAGCCCTTCAAAAACGGCCCCCAAGGTCGGCGGCCTGTTAAAAAGGGGGCTTTCGTTAGATTCAAAACCGCCCGTCACGGAATTGGACGGGAATAGGCTCAAAATGACCGCCATGGTGTGGGGAATCATGTGTTAAAATTTGAAGTTTCAATTCCAACATTAAGATTTGATTCAATACCATTCTCTATGTCAAGTTTAATATAAACTGGGGCTGGCCTATGCTACAGCACTGCCAGTTAACTTCGTCCCCTTATTTGAGGCGCTTAGACACGTCGCACGAACAAACCGAAGACACCGGCACGGAGCCCAGGACCAGGAGAATTTTTCCAGCTATTCACTTGGAATGCTGGGATAGCCCAAGCCCTTCAAAAACGGCCCCCAAGGTCGGCGGCCTGTTAAAAAGGGGGCTTTCGTTAGATTCAAAACCGCCCGTCACGGAATTGGACGGGAATAGGCTCAAAATGACCGCCATGGTGTGGGGAATCATGTGTTAAAATTTGAAGTTTCAATTCCAACATTAAGATTTGATTCAATACCATTCTCTATGTCAAGTTTAATATAAACTGGGGCTGGCCTATGCTACAGCACTGCCAGTTAACTTCGTCCCCTTATTTGAGGCGCTTAGACACGTCGCACGAACAAACCGAAGACACCGGCACGGAGCCCAGGACCAGGAGAATTTTTCCAGCTATTCACTTGGAATGCTGGGATAGCCCAAGCCCTTCAAAAACGGCCCCCAAGGTCGGCGGCCTGTTAAAAAGGGGGCTTTCGTTAGATTCAAAACCGCCCGTCACGGAATTGGACGGGAATAGGCTCAAAATGACCGCCATGGTGTGGGGAATCATGTGTTAAAATTTGAAGTTTCAATTCCAACATTAAGATTTGATTCAATACCATTCTCTATGTCAAGTTTAATATAAACTGGGGCTGGCCTATGCTACAGCACTGCCAGTTAACTTCGTCCCCTTATTTGAGGCGCTTAGACACGTCGCACGAACAAACCGAAGACACCGGCACGGAGCCCAGGACCAGGAGAATTTTTCCAGCTATTCACTTGGAATGCTGGGATAGCCCAAGCCCTTCAAAAACGGCCCCCAAGGTCGGCGGCCTGTTAAAAAGGGGGCTTTCGTTAGATTCAAAACCGCCCGTCACGGAATTGGACGGGAATAGGCTCAAAATGACCGCCATGGTGTGGGGAATCATGTGTTAAAATTTGAAGTTTCAATTCCAACATTAAGATTTGATTCAATACCATTCTCTATGTCAAGTTTAATATAAACTGGGGCTGGCCTATGCTACAGCACTGCCAGTTAACTTCGTCCCCTTATTTGAGGCGCTTAGACACGTCGCACGAACAAACCGAAGACACCGGCACGGAGCCCAGGACCAGGAGAATTTTTCCAGCTATTCACTTGGAATGCTGGGATAGCCCAAGCCCTTCAAAAACGGCCCCCAAGGTCGGCGGCCTGTTAAAAAGGGGGCTTTCGTTAGATTCAAAACCGCCCGTCACGGAATTGGACGGGAATAGGCTCAAAATGACCGCCATGGTGTGGGGAATCATGTGTTAAAATTTGAAGTTTCAATTCCAACATTAAGATTTGATTCAATACCATTCTCTATGTCAAGTTTAATATAAACTGGGGCTGGCCTATGCTACAGCACTGCCAGTTAACTTCGTCCCCTTATTTGAGGCGCTTAGACACGTCGCACGAACAAACCGAAGACACCGGCACGGAGCCCAGGACCAGGAGAATTTTTCCAGCTATTCACTTGGAATGCTGGGATAGCCCAAGCCCTTCAAAAACGGCCCCCAAGGTCGGCGGCCTGTTAAAAAGGGGGCTTTCGTTAGATTCAAAACCGCCCGTCACGGAATTGGACGGGAATAGGCTCAAAATGACCGCCATGGTGTGGGGAATCATGTGTTAAAATTTGAAGTTTCAATTCCAACATTAAGATTTGATTCAATACCATTCTCTATGTCAAGTTTAATATAAACTGGGGCTGGCCTATGCTACAGCACTGCCAGTTAACTTCGTCCCCTTATTTGAGGCGCTTAGACACGTCGCACGAACAAACCGAAGACACCGGCACGGAGCCCAGGACCAGGAGAATTTTTCCAGCTATTCACTTGGAATGCTGGGATAGCCCAAGCCCTTCAAAAACGGCCCCCAAGGTCGGCGGCCTGTTAAAAAGGGGGCTTTCGTTAGATTCAAAACCGCCCGTCACGGAATTGGACGGGAATAGGCTCAAAATGACCGCCATGGTGTGGGGAATCATGTGTTAAAATTTGAAGTTTCAATTCCAACATTAAGATTTGATTCAATACCATTCTCTATGTCAAGTTTAATATAAACTGGGGCTGGCCTATGCTACAGCACTGCCAGTTAACTTCGTCCCCTTATTTGAGGCGCTTAGACACGTCGCACGAACAAACCGAAGACACCGGCACGGAGCCCAGGACCAGGAGAATTTTTCCAGCTATTCACTTGGAATGCTGGGATAGCCCAAGCCCTTCAAAAACGGCCCCCAAGGTCGGCGGCCTGTTAAAAAGGGGGCTTTCGTTAGATTCAAAACCGCCCGTCACGGAATTGGACGGGAATAGGCTCAAAATGACCGCCATGGTGTGGGGAATCATGTGTTAAAATTTGAAGTTTCAATTCCAACATTAAGATTTGATTCAATACCATTCTCTATGTCAAGTTTAATATAAACTGGGGCTGGCCTATGCTACAGCACTGCCAGTTAACTTCGTCCCCTTATTTGAGGCGCTTAGACACGTCGCACGAACAAACCGAAGACACCGGCACGGAGCCCAGGACCAGGAGAATTTTTCCAGCTATTCACTTGGAATGCTGGGATAGCCCAAGCCCTTCAAAAACGGCCCCCAAGGTCGGCGGCCTGTTAAAAAGGGGGCTTTCGTTAGATTCAAAACCGCCCGTCACGGAATTGGACGGGAATAGGCTCAAAATGACCGCCATGGTGTGGGGAATCATGTGTTAAAATTTGAAGTTTCAATTCCAACATTAAGATTTGATTCAATACCATTCTCTATGTCAAGTTTAATATAAACTGGGGCTGGCCTATGCTACAGCACTGCCAGTTAACTTCGTCCCCTTATTTGAGGCGCTTAGACACGTCGCACGAACAAACCGAAGACACCGGCACGGAGCCCAGGACCAGGAGAATTTTTCCAGCTATTCACTTGGAATGCTGGGATAGCCCAAGCCCTTCAAAAACGGCCCCCAAGGTCGGCGGCCTGTTAAAAAGGGGGCTTTCGTTAGATTCAAAACCGCCCGTCACGGAATTGGACGGGAATAGGCTCAAAATGACCGCCATGGTGTGGGGAATCATGTGTTAAAATTTGAAGTTTCAATTCCAACATTAAGATTTGATTCAATACCATTCTCTATGTCAAGTTTAATATAAACTGGGGCTGGCCTATGCTACAGCACTGCCAGTTAACTTCGTCCCCTTATTTGAGGCGCTTAGACACGTCGCACGAACAAACCGAAGACACCGGCACGGAGCCCAGGACCAGGAGAATTTTTCCAGCTATTCACTTGGAATGCTGGGATAGCCCAAGCCCTTCAAAAACGGCCCCCAAGGTCGGCGGCCTGTTAAAAAGGGGGCTTTCGTTAGATTCAAAACCGCCCGTCACGGAATTGGACGGGAATAGGCTCAAAATGACCGCCATGGTGTGGGGAATCATGTGTTAAAATTTGAAGTTTCAATTCCAACATTAAGATTTGATTCAATACCATTCTCTATGTCAAGTTTAATATAAACTGGGGCTGGCCTATGCTACAGCACTGCCAGTTAACTTCGTCCCCTTATTTGAGGCGCTTAGACACGTCGCACGAACAAACCGAAGACACCGGCACGGAGCCCAGGACCAGGAGAATTTTTCCAGCTATTCACTTGGAATGCTGGGATAGCCCAAGCCCTTCAAAAACGGCCCCCAAGGTCGGCGGCCTGTTAAAAAGGGGGCTTTCGTTAGATTCAAAACCGCCCGTCACGGAATTGGACGGGAATAGGCTCAAAATGACCGCCATGGTGTGGGGAATCATGTGTTAAAATTTGAAGTTTCAATTCCAACATTAAGATTTGATTCAATACCATTCTCTATGTCAAGTTTAATATAAACTGGGGCTGGCCTATGCTACAGCACTGCCAGTTAACTTCGTCCCCTTATTTGAGGCGCTTAGACACGTCGCACGAACAAACCGAAGACACCGGCACGGAGCCCAGGACCAGGAGAATTTTTCCAGCTATTCACTTGGAATGCTGGGATAGCCCAAGCCCTTCAAAAACGGCCCCCAAGGTCGGCGGCCTGTTAAAAAGGGGGCTTTCGTTAGATTCAAAACCGCCCGTCACGGAATTGGACGGGAATAGGCTCAAAATGACCGCCATGGTGTGGGGAATCATGTGTTAAAATTTGAAGTTTCAATTCCAACATTAAGATTTGATTCAATACCATTCTCTATGTCAAGTTTAATATAAACTGGGGCTGGCCTATGCTACAGCACTGCCAGTTAACTTCGTCCCCTTATTTGAGGCGCTTAGACACGTCGCACGAACAAACCGAAGACACCGGCACGGAGCCCAGGACCAGGAGAATTTTTCCAGCTATTCACTTGGAATGCTGGGATAGCCCAAGCCCTTCAAAAACGGCCCCCAAGGTCGGCGGCCTGTTAAAAAGGGGGCTTTCGTTAGATTCAAAACCGCCCGTCACGGAATTGGACGGGAATAGGCTCAAAATGACCGCCATGGTGTGGGGAATCATGTGTTAAAATTTGAAGTTTCAATTCCAACATTAAGATTTGATTCAATACCATTCTCTATGTCAAGTTTAATATAAACTGGGGCTGGCCTATGCTACAGCACTGCCAGTTAACTTCGTCCCCTTATTTGAGGCGCTTAGACACGTCGCACGAACAAACCGAAGACACCGGCACGGAGCCCAGGACCAGGAGAATTTTTCCAGCTATTCACTTGGAATGCTGGGATAGCCCAAGCCCTTCAAAAACGGCCCCCAAGGTCGGCGGCCTGTTAAAAAGGGGGCTTTCGTTAGATTCAAAACCGCCCGTCACGGAATTGGACGGGAATAGGCTCAAAATGACCGCCATGGTGTGGGGAATCATGTGTTAAAATTTGAAGTTTCAATTCCAACATTAAGATTTGATTCAATACCATTCTCTATGTCAAGTTTAATATAAACTGGGGCTGGCCTATGCTACAGCACTGCCAGTTAACTTCGTCCCCTTATTTGAGGCGCTTAGACACGTCGCACGAACAAACCGAAGACACCGGCACGGAGCCCAGGACCAGGAGAATTTTTCCAGCTATTCACTTGGAATGCTGGGATAGCCCAAGCCCTTCAAAAACGGCCCCCAAGGTCGGCGGCCTGTTAAAAAGGGGGCTTTCGTTAGATTCAAAACCGCCCGTCACGGAATTGGACGGGAATAGGCTCAAAATGACCGCCATGGTGTGGGGAATCATGTGTTAAAATTTGAAGTTTCAATTCCAACATTAAGATTTGATTCAATACCATTCTCTATGTCAAGTTTAATATAAACTGGGGCTGGCCTATGCTACAGCACTGCCAGTTAACTTCGTCCCCTTATTTGAGGCGCTTAGACACGTCGCACGAACAAACCGAAGACACCGGCACGGAGCCCAGGACCAGGAGAATTTTTCCAGCTATTCACTTGGAATGCTGGGATAGCCCAAGCCCTTCAAAAACGGCCCCCAAGGTCGGCGGCCTGTTAAAAAGGGGGCTTTCGTTAGATTCAAAACCGCCCGTCACGGAATTGGACGGGAATAGGCTCAAAATGACCGCCATGGTGTGGGGAATCATGTGTTAAAATTTGAAGTTTCAATTCCAACATTAAGATTTGATTCAATACCATTCTCTATGTCAAGTTTAATATAAACTGGGGCTGGCCTATGCTACAGCACTGCCAGTTAACTTCGTCCCCTTATTTGAGGCGCTTAGACACGTCGCACGAACAAACCGAAGACACCGGCACGGAGCCCAGGACCAGGAGAATTTTTCCAGCTATTCACTTGGAATGCTGGGATAGCCCAAGCCCTTCAAAAACGGCCCCCAAGGTCGGCGGCCTGTTAAAAAGGGGGCTTTCGTTAGATTCAAAACCGCCCGTCACGGAATTGGACGGGAATAGGCTCAAAATGACCGCCATGGTGTGGGGAATCATGTGTTAAAATTTGAAGTTTCAATTCCAACATTAAGATTTGATTCAATACCATTCTCTATGTCAAGTTTAATATAAACTGGGGCTGGCCTATGCTACAGCACTGCCAGTTAACTTCGTCCCCTTATTTGAGGCGCTTAGACACGTCGCACGAACAAACCGAAGACACCGGCACGGAGCCCAGGACCAGGAGAATTTTTCCAGCTATTCACTTGGAATGCTGGGATAGCCCAAGCCCTTCAAAAACGGCCCCCAAGGTCGGCGGCCTGTTAAAAAGGGGGCTTTCGTTAGATTCAAAACCGCCCGTCACGGAATTGGACGGGAATAGGCTCAAAATGACCGCCATGGTGTGGGGAATCATGTGTTAAAATTTGAAGTTTCAATTCCAACATTAAGATTTGATTCAATACCATTCTCTATGTCAAGTTTAATATAAACTGGGGCTGGCCTATGCTACAGCACTGCCAGTTAACTTCGTCCCCTTATTTGAGGCGCTTAGACACGTCGCACGAACAAACCGAAGACACCGGCACGGAGCCCAGGACCAGGAGAATTTTTCCAGCTATTCACTTGGAATGCTGGGATAGCCCAAGCCCTTCAAAAACGGCCCCCAAGGTCGGCGGCCTGTTAAAAAGGGGGCTTTCGTTAGATTCAAAACCGCCCGTCACGGAATTGGACGGGAATAGGCTCAAAATGACCGCCATGGTGTGGGGAATCATGTGTTAAAATTTGAAGTTTCAATTCCAACATTAAGATTTGATTCAATACCATTCTCTATGTCAAGTTTAATATAAACTGGGGCTGGCCTATGCTACAGCACTGCCAGTTAACTTCGTCCCCTTATTTGAGGCGCTTAGACACGTCGCACGAACAAACCGAAGACACCGGCACGGAGCCCAGGACCAGGAGAATTTTTCCAGCTATTCACTTGGAATGCTGGGATAGCCCAAGCCCTTCAAAAACGGCCCCCAAGGTCGGCGGCCTGTTAAAAAGGGGGCTTTCGTTAGATTCAAAACCGCCCGTCACGGAATTGGACGGGAATAGGCTCAAAATGACCGCCATGGTGTGGGGAATCATGTGTTAAAATTTGAAGTTTCAATTCCAACATTAAGATTTGATTCAATACCATTCTCTATGTCAAGTTTAATATAAACTGGGGCTGGCCTATGCTACAGCACTGCCAGTTAACTTCGTCCCCTTATTTGAGGCGCTTAGACACGTCGCACGAACAAACCGAAGACACCGGCACGGAGCCCAGGACCAGGAGAATTTTTCCAGCTATTCACTTGGAATGCTGGGATAGCCCAAGCCCTTCAAAAACGGCCCCCAAGGTCGGCGGCCTGTTAAAAAGGGGGCTTTCGTTAGATTCAAAACCGCCCGTCACGGAATTGGACGGGAATAGGCTCAAAATGACCGCCATGGTGTGGGGAATCATGTGTTAAAATTTGAAGTTTCAATTCCAACATTAAGATTTGATTCAATACCATTCTCTATGTCAAGTTTAATATAAACTGGGGCTGGCCTATGCTACAGCACTGCCAGTTAACTTCGTCCCCTTATTTGAGGCGCTTAGACACGTCGCACGAACAAACCGAAGACACCGGCACGGAGCCCAGGACCAGGAGAATTTTTCCAGCTATTCACTTGGAATGCTGGGATAGCCCAAGCCCTTCAAAAACGGCCCCCAAGGTCGGCGGCCTGTTAAAAAGGGGGCTTTCGTTAGATTCAAAACCGCCCGTCACGGAATTGGACGGGAATAGGCTCAAAATGACCGCCATGGTGTGGGGAATCATGTGTTAAAATTTGAAGTTTCAATTCCAACATTAAGATTTGATTCAATACCATTCTCTATGTCAAGTTTAATATAAACTGGGGCTGGCCTATGCTACAGCACTGCCAGTTAACTTCGTCCCCTTATTTGAGGCGCTTAGACACGTCGCACGAACAAACCGAAGACACCGGCACGGAGCCCAGGACCAGGAGAATTTTTCCAGCTATTCACTTGGAATGCTGGGATAGCCCAAGCCCTTCAAAAACGGCCCCCAAGGTCGGCGGCCTGTTAAAAAGGGGGCTTTCGTTAGATTCAAAACCGCCCGTCACGGAATTGGACGGGAATAGGCTCAAAATGACCGCCATGGTGTGGGGAATCATGTGTTAAAATTTGAAGTTTCAATTCCAACATTAAGATTTGATTCAATACCATTCTCTATGTCAAGTTTAATATAAACTGGGGCTGGCCTATGCTACAGCACTGCCAGTTAACTTCGTCCCCTTATTTGAGGCGCTTAGACACGTCGCACGAACAAACCGAAGACACCGGCACGGAGCCCAGGACCAGGAGAATTTTTCCAGCTATTCACTTGGAATGCTGGGATAGCCCAAGCCCTTCAAAAACGGCCCCCAAGGTCGGCGGCCTGTTAAAAAGGGGGCTTTCGTTAGATTCAAAACCGCCCGTCACGGAATTGGACGGGAATAGGCTCAAAATGACCGCCATGGTGTGGGGAATCATGTGTTAAAATTTGAAGTTTCAATTCCAACATTAAGATTTGATTCAATACCATTCTCTATGTCAAGTTTAATATAAACTGGGGCTGGCCTATGCTACAGCACTGCCAGTTAACTTCGTCCCCTTATTTGAGGCGCTTAGACACGTCGCACGAACAAACCGAAGACACCGGCACGGAGCCCAGGACCAGGAGAATTTTTCCAGCTATTCACTTGGAATGCTGGGATAGCCCAAGCCCTTCAAAAACGGCCCCCAAGGTCGGCGGCCTGTTAAAAAGGGGGCTTTCGTTAGATTCAAAACCGCCCGTCACGGAATTGGACGGGAATAGGCTCAAAATGACCGCCATGGTGTGGGGAATCATGTGTTAAAATTTGAAGTTTCAATTCCAACATTAAGATTTGATTCAATACCATTCTCTATGTCAAGTTTAATATAAACTGGGGCTGGCCTATGCTACAGCACTGCCAGTTAACTTCGTCCCCTTATTTGAGGCGCTTAGACACGTCGCACGAACAAACCGAAGACACCGGCACGGAGCCCAGGACCAGGAGAATTTTTCCAGCTATTCACTTGGAATGCTGGGATAGCCCAAGCCCTTCAAAAACGGCCCCCAAGGTCGGCGGCCTGTTAAAAAGGGGGCTTTCGTTAGATTCAAAACCGCCCGTCACGGAATTGGACGGGAATAGGCTCAAAATGACCGCCATGGTGTGGGGAATCATGTGTTAAAATTTGAAGTTTCAATTCCAACATTAAGATTTGATTCAATACCATTCTCTATGTCAAGTTTAATATAAACTGGGGCTGGCCTATGCTACAGCACTGCCAGTTAACTTCGTCCCCTTATTTGAGGCGCTTAGACACGTCGCACGAACAAACCGAAGACACCGGCACGGAGCCCAGGACCAGGAGAATTTTTCCAGCTATTCACTTGGAATGCTGGGATAGCCCAAGCCCTTCAAAAACGGCCCCCAAGGTCGGCGGCCTGTTAAAAAGGGGGCTTTCGTTAGATTCAAAACCGCCCGTCACGGAATTGGACGGGAATAGGCTCAAAATGACCGCCATGGTGTGGGGAATCATGTGTTAAAATTTGAAGTTTCAATTCCAACATTAAGATTTGATTCAATACCATTCTCTATGTCAAGTTTAATATAAACTGGGGCTGGCCTATGCTACAGCACTGCCAGTTAACTTCGTCCCCTTATTTGAGGCGCTTAGACACGTCGCACGAACAAACCGAAGACACCGGCACGGAGCCCAGGACCAGGAGAATTTTTCCAGCTATTCACTTGGAATGCTGGGATAGCCCAAGCCCTTCAAAAACGGCCCCCAAGGTCGGCGGCCTGTTAAAAAGGGGGCTTTCGTTAGATTCAAAACCGCCCGTCACGGAATTGGACGGGAATAGGCTCAAAATGACCGCCATGGTGTGGGGAATCATGTGTTAAAATTTGAAGTTTCAATTCCAACATTAAGATTTGATTCAATACCATTCTCTATGTCAAGTTTAATATAAACTGGGGCTGGCCTATGCTACAGCACTGCCAGTTAACTTCGTCCCCTTATTTGAGGCGCTTAGACACGTCGCACGAACAAACCGAAGACACCGGCACGGAGCCCAGGACCAGGAGAATTTTTCCAGCTATTCACTTGGAATGCTGGGATAGCCCAAGCCCTTCAAAAACGGCCCCCAAGGTCGGCGGCCTGTTAAAAAGGGGGCTTTCGTTAGATTCAAAACCGCCCGTCACGGAATTGGACGGGAATAGGCTCAAAATGACCGCCATGGTGTGGGGAATCATGTGTTAAAATTTGAAGTTTCAATTCCAACATTAAGATTTGATTCAATACCATTCTCTATGTCAAGTTTAATATAAACTGGGGCTGGCCTATGCTACAGCACTGCCAGTTAACTTCGTCCCCTTATTTGAGGCGCTTAGACACGTCGCACGAACAAACCGAAGACACCGGCACGGAGCCCAGGACCAGGAGAATTTTTCCAGCTATTCACTTGGAATGCAGGGATAGCCCAAGCCCTTCAAAAACGGCCCCCAAGGTCGGCGGCCTGTTAAAAAGGGGGCTTTCGTTAGATTCAAAACCGCCCGTCACGGAATTGGACGGGAATAGGCTCAAAATGACCGCCATGGTGTGGGGAATCATGTGTTAAAATTTGAAGTTTCAATTCCAACATTAAGATTTGATTCAATACCATTCTCTATGTCAAGTTTAATATAAACTGGGGCTGGCCTATGCTACAGCACTGCCAGTTAACTTCGTCCCCTTATTTGAGGCGCTTAGACACGTCGCACGAACAAACCGAAGACACCGGCACGGAGCCCAGGACCAGGAGAATTTTTCCAGCTATTCACTTGGAATGCTGGGATAGCCCAAGCCCTTCAAAAACGGCCCCCAAGGTCGGCGGCCTGTTAAAATGGGGGCTTTCGTTAGATTCAAAACCGCCCGTCACGGAATTGGACGGGAATAGGCTCAAAATGACCGCCATGGTGTGGGGAATCATGTGTTAAAATTTGAAGTTTCAATTCCAACATTAAGATTTGATTCAATACCATTCTCTATGTCAAGTTTAATATAAACTGGGGCTGGCCTATGCTACAGCACTGCCAGTTAACTTCGTCCCCTTATTTGAGGCGCTTAGACACGTCGCACGAACAAACCGAAGACACCGGCACGGAGCCCAGGACCAGGAGAATTTTTCCAGCTATTCACTTGGAATGCTGGGATAGCCCAAGCCCTTCAAAAACGGCCCCCAAGGTCGGCGGCCTGTTAAAAAGGGGGCTTTCGTTAGATTCAAAACCGCCCGTCACGGAATTGGACGGGAATAGGCTCAAAATGACCGCCATGGTGTGGGGAATCATGTGTTAAAATTTGAAGTTTCAATTCCAACATTAAGATTTGATTCAATACCATTCTCTATGTCAAGTTTAATATAAACTGGGGCTGGCCTATGCTACAGCACTGCCAGTTAACTTCGTCCCCTTATTTGAGGCGCTTAGACACGTCGCACGAACAAACCGAAGACACCGGCACGGAGCCCAGGACCAGGAGAATTTTTCCAGCTATTCACTTGGAATGCTGGGATAGCCCAAGCCCTTCAAAAACGGCCCCCAAGGTCGGCGGCCTGTTAAAAAGGGGGCTTTCGTTAGATTCAAAACCGCCCGTCACGGAATTGGACGGGAATAGGCTCAAAATGACCGCCATGGTGTGGGGAATCATGTGTTAAAATTTGAAGTTTCAATTCCAACATTAAGATTTGATTCAATACCATTCTCTATGTCAAGTTTAATATAAACTGGGGCTGGCCTATGCTACAGCACTGCCAGTTAACTTCGTCCCCTTATTTGAGGCGCTTAGACACGTCGCACGAACAAACCGAAGACACCGGCACGGAGCCCAGGACCAGGAGAATTTTTCCAGCTATTCACTTGGAATGCTGGGATAGCCCAAGCCCTTCAAAAACGGCCCCCAAGGTCGGCGGCCTGTTAAAAAGGGGGCTTTCGTTAGATTCAAAACCGCCCGTCACGGAATTGGACGGGAATAGGCTCAAAATGACCGCCATGGTGTGGGGAATCATGTGTTAAAATTTGAAGTTTCAATTCCAACATTAAGATTTGATTCAATACCATTCTCTATGTCAAGTTTAATATAAACTGGGGCTGGCCTATGCTACAGCACTGCCAGTTAACTTCGTCCCCTTATTTGAGGCGCTTAGACACGTCGCACGAACAAACCGAAGACACCGGCACGGAGCCCAGGACCAGGAGAATTTTTCCAGCTATTCACTTGGAATGCTGGGATAGCCCAAGCCCTTCAAAAACGGCCCCCAAGGTCGGCGGCCTGTTAAAAAGGGGGCTTTCGTTAGATTCAAAACCGCCCGTCACGGAATTGGACGGGAATAGGCTCAAAATGACCGCCATGGTGTGGGGAATCATGTGTTAAAATTTGAAGTTTCAATTCCAACATTAAGATTTGATTCAATACCATTCTCTATGTCAAGTTTAATATAAACTGGGGCTGGCCTATGCTACAGCACTGCCAGTTAACTTCGTCCCCTTATTTGAGGCGCTTAGACACGTCGCACGAACAAACCGAAGACACCGGCACGGAGCCCAGGACCAGGAGAATTTTTCCAGCTATTCACTTGGAATGCTGGGATAGCCCAAGCCCTTCAAAAACGGCCCCCAAGGTCGGCGGCCTGTTAAAAAGGGGGCTTTCGTTAGATTCAAAACCGCCCGTCACGGAATTGGACGGGAATAGGCTCAAAATGACCGCCATGGTGTGGGGAATCATGTGTTAAAATTTGAAGTTTCAATTCCAACATTAAGATTTGATTCAATACCATTCTCTATGTCAAGTTTAATATAAACTGGGGCTGGCCTATGCTACAGCACTGCCAGTTAACTTCGTCCCCTTATTTGAGGCGCTTAGACACGTCGCACGAACAAACCGAAGACACCGGCACGGAGCCCAGGACCAGGAGAATTTTTCCAGCTATTCACTTGGAATGCTGGGATAGCCCAAGCCCTTCAAAAACGGCCCCCAAGGTCGGCGGCCTGTTAAAAAGGGGGCTTTCGTTAGATTCAAAACCGCCCGTCACGGAATTGGACGGGAATAGGCTCAAAATGACCGCCATGGTGTGGGGAATCATGTGTTAAAATTTGAAGTTTCAATTCCAACATTAAGATTTGATTCAATACCATTCTCTATGTCAAGTTTAATATAAACTGGGGCTGGCCTATGCTACAGCACTGCCAGTTAACTTCGTCCCCTTATTTGAGGCGCTTAGACACGTCGCACGAACAAACCGAAGACACCGGCACGGAGCCCAGGACCAGGAGAATTTTTCCAGCTATTCACTTGGAATGCTGGGATAGCCCAAGCCCTTCAAAAACGGCCCCCAAGGTCGGCGGCCTGTTAAAAAGGGGGCTTTCGTTAGATTCAAAACCGCCCGTCACGGAATTGGACGGGAATAGGCTCAAAATGACCGCCATGGTGTGGGGAATCATGTGTTAAAATTTGAAGTTTCAATTCCAACATTAAGATTTGATTCAATACCATTCTCTATGTCAAGTTTAATATAAACTGGGGCTGGCCTATGCTACAGCACTGCCAGTTAACTTCGTCCCCTTATTTGAGGCGCTTAGACACGTCGCACGAACAAACCGAAGACACCGGCACGGAGCCCAGGACCAGGAGAATTTTTCCAGCTATTCACTTGGAATGCTGGGATAGCCCAAGCCCTTCAAAAACGGCCCCCAAGGTCGGCGGCCTGTTAAAAAGGGGGCTTTCGTTAGATTCAAAACCGCCCGTCACGGAATTGGACGGGAATAGGCTCAAAATGACCGCCATGGTGTGGGGAATCATGTGTTAAAATTTGAAGTTTCAATTCCAACATTAAGATTTGATTCAATACCATTCTCTATGTCAAGTTTAATATAAACTGGGGCTGGCCTATGCTACAGCACTGCCAGTTAACTTCGTCCCCTTATTTGAGGCGCTTAGACACGTCGCACGAACAAACCGAAGACACCGGCACGGAGCCCAGGACCAGGAGAATTTTTCCAGCTATTCACTTGGAATGCTGGGATAGCCCAAGCCCTTCAAAAACGGCCCCCAAGGTCGGCGGCCTGTTAAAAAGGGGGCTTTCGTTAGATTCAAAACCGCCCGTCACGGAATTGGACGGGAATAGGCTCAAAATGACCGCCATGGTGTGGGGAATCATGTGTTAAAATTTGAAGTTTCAATTCCAACATTAAGATTTGATTCAATACCATTCTCTATGTCAAGTTTAATATAAACTGGGGCTGGCCTATGCTACAGCACTGCCAGTTAACTTCGTCCCCTTATTTGAGGCGCTTAGACACGTCGCACGAACAAACCGAAGACACCGGCACGGAGCCCAGGACCAGGAGAATTTTTCCAGCTATTCACTTGGAATGCTGGGATAGCCCAAGCCCTTCAAAAACGGCCCCCAAGGTCGGCGGCCTGTTAAAAAGGGGGCTTTCGTTAGATTCAAAACCGCCCGTCACGGAATTGGACGGGAATAGGCTCAAAATGACCGCCATGGTGTGGGGAATCATGTGTTAAAATTTGAAGTTTCAATTCCAACATTAAGATTTGATTCAATACCATTCTCTATGTCAAGTTTAATATAAACTGGGGCTGGCCTATGCTACAGCACTGCCAGTTAACTTCGTCCCCTTATTTGAGGCGCTTAGACACGTCGCACGAACAAACCGAAGACACCGGCACGGAGCCCAGGACCAGGAGAATTTTTCCAGCTATTCACTTGGAATGCTGGGATAGCCCAAGCCCTTCAAAAACGGCCCCCAAGGTCGGCGGCCTGTTAAAAAGGGGGCTTTCGTTAGATTCAAAACCGCCCGTCACGGAATTGGACGGGAATAGGCTCAAAATGACCGCCATGGTGTGGGGAATCATGTGTTAAAATTTGAAGTTTCAATTCCAACATTAAGATTTGATTCAATACCATTCTCTATGTCAAGTTTAATATAAACTGGGGCTGGCCTATGCTACAGCACTGCCAGTTAACTTCGTCCCCTTATTTGAGGCGCTTAGACACGTCGCACGAACAAACCGAAGACACCGGCACGGAGCCCAGGACCAGGAGAATTTTTCCAGCTATTCACTTGGAATGCTGGGATAGCCCAAGCCCTTCAAAAACGGCCCCCAAGGTCGGCGGCCTGTTAAAAAGGGGGCTTTCGTTAGATTCAAAACCGCCCGTCACGGAATTGGACGGGAATAGGCTCAAAATGACCGCCATGGTGTGGGGAATCATGTGTTAAAATTTGAAGTTTCAATTCCAACATTAAGATTTGATTCAATACCATTCTCTATGTCAAGTTTAATATAAACTGGGGCTGGCCTATGCTACAGCACTGCCAGTTAACTTCGTCCCCTTATTTGAGGCGCTTAGACACGTCGCACGAACAAACCGAAGACACCGGCACGGAGCCCAGGACCAGGAGAATTTTTCCAGCTATTCACTTGGAATGCTGGGATAGCCCAAGCCCTTCAAAAACGGCCCCCAAGGTCGGCGGCCTGTTAAAAAGGGGGCTTTCGTTAGATTCAAAACCGCCCGTCACGGAATTGGACGGGAATAGGCTCAAAATGACCGCCATGGTGTGGGGAATCATGTGTTAAAATTTGAAGTTTCAATTCCAACATTAAGATTTGATTCAATACCATTCTCTATGTCAAGTTTAATATAAACTGGGGCTGGCCTATGCTACAGCACTGCCAGTTAACTTCGTCCCCTTATTTGAGGCGCTTAGACACGTCGCACGAACAAACCGAAGACACCGGCACGGAGCCCAGGACCAGGAGAATTTTTCCAGCTATTCACTTGGAATGCTGGGATAGCCCAAGCCCTTCAAAAACGGCCCCCAAGGTCGGCGGCCTGTTAAAAAGGGGGCTTTCGTTAGATTCAAAACCGCCCGTCACGGAATTGGACGGGAATAGGCTCAAAATGACCGCCATGGTGTGGGGAATCATGTGTTAAAATTTGAAGTTTCAATTCCAACATTAAGATTTGATTCAATACCATTCTCTATGTCAAGTTTAATATAAACTGGGGCTGGCCTATGCTACAGCACTGCCAGTTAACTTCGTCCCCTTATTTGAGGCGCTTAGACACGTCGCACGAACAAACCGAAGACACCGGCACGGAGCCCAGGACCAGGAGAATTTTTCCAGCTATTCACTTGGAATGCTGGGATAGCCCAAGCCCTTCAAAAACGGCCCCCAAGGTCGGCGGCCTGTTAAAAAGGGGGCTTTCGTTAGATTCAAAACCGCCCGTCACGGAATTGGACGGGAATAGGCTCAAAATGACCGCCATGGTGTGGGGAATCATGTGTTAAAATTTGAAGTTTCAATTCCAACATTAAGATTTGATTCAATACCATTCTCTATGTCAAGTTTAATATAAACTGGGGCTGGCCTATGCTACAGCACTGCCAGTTAACTTCGTCCCCTTATTTGAGGCGCTTAGACACGTCGCACGAACAAACCGAAGACACCGGCACGGAGCCCAGGACCAGGAGAATTTTTCCAGCTATTCACTTGGAATGCTGGGATAGCCCAAGCCCTTCAAAAACGGCCCCCAAGGTCGGCGGCCTGTTAAAAAGGGGGCTTTCGTTAGATTCAAAACCGCCCGTCACGGAATTGGACGGGAATAGGCTCAAAATGACCGCCATGGTGTGGGGAATCATGTGTTAAAATTTGAAGTTTCAATTCCAACATTAAGATTTGATTCAATACCATTCTCTATGTCAAGTTTAATATAAACTGGGGCTGGCCTATGCTACAGCACTGCCAGTTAACTTCGTCCCCTTATTTGAGGCGCTTAGACACGTCGCACGAACAAACCGAAGACACCGGCACGGAGCCCAGGACCAGGAGAATTTTTCCAGCTATTCACTTGGAATGCTGGGATAGCCCAAGCCCTTCAAAAACGGCCCCCAAGGTCGGCGGCCTGTTAAAAAGGGGGCTTTCGTTAGATTCAAAACCGCCCGTCACGGAATTGGACGGGAATAGGCTCAAAATGACCGCCATGGTGTGGGGAATCATGTGTTAAAATTTGAAGTTTCAATTCCAACATTAAGATTTGATTCAATACCATTCTCTATGTCAAGTTTAATATAAACTGGGGCTGGCCTATGCTACAGCACTGCCAGTTAACTTCGTCCCCTTATTTGAGGCGCTTAGACACGTCGCACGAACAAACCGAAGACACCGGCACGGAGCCCAGGACCAGGAGAATTTTTCCAGCTATTCACTTGGAATGCTGGGATAGCCCAAGCCCTTCAAAAACGGCCCCCAAGGTCGGCGGCCTGTTAAAAAGGGGGCTTTCGTTAGATTCAAAACCGCCCGTCACGGAATTGGACGGGAATAGGCTCAAAATGACCGCCATGGTGTGGGGAATCATGTGTTAAAATTTGAAGTTTCAATTCCAACATTAAGATTTGATTCAATACCATTCTCTATGTCAAGTTTAATATAAACTGGGGCTGGCCTATGCTACAGCACTGCCAGTTAACTTCGTCCCCTTATTTGAGGCGCTTAGACACGTCGCACGAACAAACCGAAGACACCGGCACGGAGCCCAGGACCAGGAGAATTTTTCCAGCTATTCACTTGGAATGCTGGGATAGCCCAAGCCCTTCAAAAACGGCCCCCAAGGTCGGCGGCCTGTTAAAAAGGGGGCTTTCGTTAGATTCAAAACCGCCCGTCACGGAATTGGACGGGAATAGGCTCAAAATGACCGCCATGGTGTGGGGAATCATGTGTTAAAATTTGAAGTTTCAATTCCAACATTAAGATTTGATTCAATACCATTCTCTATGTCAAGTTTAATATAAACTGGGGCTGGCCTATGCTACAGCACTGCCAGT
>OW387148.1:36207173-36209673 GCA_936440205.1 Lepidonotus clava | reverse complement strand
TCGCCTTGTAGGTCAGGTGCTGAACTTCGATTCGAGCCCCAGATCAGCCCCGTGGGAGGCCCGGGTGAGGCACAGTGCTGAATGCGGCTCCGTCCACGCCCCTTGTGGACGGAGCCGCATCGCTAATATCTCTGGATCCGCAAGTCGCGTCGACTCAAACGAGAGTGCGTTTCGAAGGGGAGAGTCTGGGCTTCGATTCGAGCCCCGGCACGCCTCCGCCGGACGTCCGGTCGATGCGGGGCTCTCATTTAAGCGACGAAAAAGGGTAAAAACGGCCTTCCGGGGCCCGTACCTCGAGAGCGGGGAATTCCAGGGATTCCCCGTCGAGTGCATCTTGTAGAGGAGGTCCTGGGCTTCGATTCGAGCCCGAGATCACCTCCGTAGGACGATCGGTCGAGGCGCGGTGCTCATTGCGGCTCCGTCCACACCCCTCGTGCGAGACGGTAGCGGCTACGGGCCAAACTCACTTTGTCAGGATGGTAGCGGCTACGCGTCCGTCAGGATCGCTAAACCAAGCCAGAGGACGGCGGCGGTTTCAGTCGAAAAATTTCTAAGTCCGAAATTTCCGGTTTTCGTCCCCTCAGGCGTCTCCTCCTAGCCCGACGGGCCTGAAATTTCGCCTATGGGGGCCAACTCGGCCTGCCGCATCTTTTTGTCGGGCTGATGGTAGCGGCTACGGGCGCTCCTAACGGCACTTTCTGTGCACGCATGCCGGAAAGCCCTGGGAAATCCCTCGATATCTCTGGAACCGCAAGTCGCGTCGACTCAAACGAGAGTGCGTTTCGAAGGGGAGAGTCTGGGCTTCGATTCGAGCCCCGGCACGCCTCCGCCGGACGTCCGGTCGATGCGGGGCTCTCATTTAAGCGACGAAAAAGGGTAAAAACGGCCTTCCGGGGCCCGTACCTCGAGAGCGGGGAATTCCAGGGATTCCCCGTTGAGTGCATCTTGTAGAGGAGGTCCTGGGCTTCGATTCGAGCCCGAGATCAACTCCGTAGGACGAGCGGTCGAGGCGCGGTGCTCATTGCGGCTCCGTCCACACCCCTCGTGCGTGCACAGAAAGTGAAACGGCCGCCGTCCAGGATGGTAGCGGCTACGCTTCTGTCAGGATCGCTAAACCAAGCCAGAGGACGGCGGCGGTTTCAGTCGAAAAATTTCTAAGTCCGAAATTTCCGGTTTTCGTCCTCTCAGGCGTCTCCTCCTAGCCCGACGGGCCTGAAACTTTGCCTATGGGGGCCAACTCGGCCTGCCGCATCTTTTTGTCGGGCTGATGGTAGCGGCTACGGGCGCTCCTAACGGCACTTTCTGTGCACGCATGCCGGAAAGCCCTGGGAAATCCCTCGATATCTCTGGAACCGCAAGTCGCATCGACTCAAACGAGAGTGCGTTTCGAAGGGGAGAGTCTGGGCTTCGATTCGAGCCCCGGCACGCCTCCGCCGGACGTCCGGTCGATGCGGGGCTCTCATTTAAGCGACGAAAAAGGGTAAAAACGGCCTTCCGGGGCCCGTACCTCGAGAGCGGGGAATTCCAGGGATTCCCCGTCGAGTGCATCTTGTAGAGGAGGTCCTGGGCTTCGATTCGAGCCCAAGATCACCTCCGTAGGACGAGCGGTCGAGGCGCGGTGCTCATTGCGGCTCCGTCCACACCCCTCGTGCGAGACGGTAGCGGCTACGGGCCAAACTCACTTTGTCAGGATGGTAGCGGCTACGCGTCCGTCAGGATCGCTAAACCAAGCCAGAGGACGGCGGCGGTTTCAGTCGAAAAATTTCTAAGTCCGAAATTTCCGGTTTTCGTCCCCTCAGGCGTCTCCTCCTAGCCCGACGGGCCTGAAATTTCGCCTATGGGGGCCAACTCGGCCTGCCGCATCTTTTTGTCGGGCTGATGGTAGCGGCTACGGGCGCTCCTAACGGCACTTTCTGTGCACGCATGCCGGAAAGCCCTGGGAAATCCCTCGATATCTCTGGAACCGCAAGTCGCGTCGACTCAAACGAGAGTGCGTTTCGAAGGGGAGAGTCTGGGCTTCGATTCGAGCCCCGGCACGCCTCCGCCGGACGTCCGGTCGATGCGGGGCTCTCATTTAAGCGACGAAAAAGGGTAAAAACGGCCTTCCGAGGCCCGTACCTCGAGAGCGGGGAATTCCAGGGATTCCCCTTCGAGTGCATCTTGTAGAGGAGGTCCTGGGCTTCGATTCGAGCCCAAGATCACCTCCGTAGGACGAGCGGTCGAGGCGCGGTGCTCATTTCCCCGCCCGTGCGTGCACAGAAAGTGCGAAACGCTAAACCAAGCCAGAGGACGGCGGCCGTCTCACTCGATCGCTAAACCAAGCCAGAGGACGGCGGCGGTTTCACTCGAAAAATTTCAAAGTCCAACATTTTTGGGTTTTCGGCCCCTCAGGCCGTTTTGCCCCGGTGCTCGTTGCGGCTCGTGCGAGACGGTAGCGGCGACGGGCCAAACTCACTTTGTCAGGATGGTAGCGGCTACGCGTCCGTCAGGATCGCTAAAC
>OW387148.1:36192173-36194673 GCA_936440205.1 Lepidonotus clava | reverse complement strand
GGGAATTCCAGGGATTCCCCGTCGAGTGCATCTTGTAGAGGAGGTCCTGGGCTTCGATTCGAGCCCGAGATCACCTCCGTAGGACGATCGGTCGAGGCGCGGTGCTCATTGCGGCTCCGTCCACACCCCTCGTGCGAGACGGTAGCGGCTACGGGCCAAACTCACTTTGTCAGGATGGTAGCGGCTACGCGTCCGTCAGGATCGCTAAACCAAGCCAGAGGACGGCGGCGGTTTCAGTCGAAAAATTTCTAAGTCCGAAATTTCCGGTTTTCGTCCCCTCAGGCGTCTCCTCCTAGCCCGACGGGCCTGAAATTTCGCCTATGGGGGCCAACTCGGCCTGCCGCATCTTTTTGTCGGGCTGATGGTAGCGGCTACGGGCGCTCCTAACGGCACTTTCTGTGCACGCATGCCGGAAAGCCCTGGGAAATCCCTCGATATCTCTGGAACCGCAAGTCGCGTCGACTCAAACGAGAGTGCGTTTCGAAGGGGAGAGTCTGGGCTTCGATTCGAGCCCCGGCACGCCTCCGCCGGACGTCCGGTCGATGCGGGGCTCTCATTTAAGCGACGAAAAAGGGTAAAAACGGCCTTCCGGGGCCCGTACCTCGAGAGCGGGGAATTCCAGGGATTCCCCGTTGAGTGCATCTTGTAGAGGAGGTCCTGGGCTTCGATTCGAGCCCGAGATCAACTCCGTAGGACGAGCGGTCGAGGCGCGGTGCTCATTGCGGCTCCGTCCACACCCCTCGTGCGTGCACAGAAAGTGAAACGGCCGCCGTCCAGGATGGTAGCGGCTACGCTTCTGTCAGGATCGCTAAACCAAGCCAGAGGACGGCGGCGGTTTCAGTCGAAAAATTTCTAAGTCCGAAATTTCCGGTTTTCGTCCTCTCAGGCGTCTCCTCCTAGCCCGACGGGCCTGAAACTTTGCCTATGGGGGCCAACTCGGCCTGCCGCATCTTTTTGTCGGGCTGATGGTAGCGGCTACGGGCGCTCCTAACGGCACTTTCTGTGCACGCATGCCGGAAAGCCCTGGGAAATCCCTCGATATCTCTGGAACCGCAAGTCGCATCGACTCAAACGAGAGTGCGTTTCGAAGGGGAGAGTCTGGGCTTCGATTCGAGCCCCGGCACGCCTCCGCCGGACGTCCGGTCGATGCGGGGCTCTCATTTAAGCGACGAAAAAGGGTAAAAACGGCCTTCCGGGGCCCGTACCTCGAGAGCGGGGAATTCCAGGGATTCCCCGTCGAGTGCATCTTGTAGAGGAGGTCCTGGGCTTCGATTCGAGCCCGAGATCACCTCCGTAGGACGATCGGTCGAGGCGCGGTGCTCATTGCGGCTCCGTCCACACCCCTCGTGCGAGACGGTAGCGGCTACGGGCCAAACTCACTTTGTCAGGATGGTAGCGGCTACGCGTCCGTCAGGATCGCTAAACCAAGCCAGAGGACGGCGGCGGTTTCAGTCGAAAAATTTCTAAGTCCGAAATTTCCGGTTTTCGTCCCCTCAGGCGTCTCCTCCTAGCCCGACGGGCCTGAAATTTCGCCTATGGGGGCCAACTCGGCCTGCCGCATCTTTTTGTCGGGCTGATGGTAGCGGCTACGGGCGCTCCTAACGGCACTTTCTGTGCACGCATGCCGGAAAGCCCTGGGAAATCCCTCGATATCTCTGGAACCGCAAGTCGCGTCGACTCAAACGAGAGTGCGTTTCGAAGGGGAGAGTCTGGGCTTCGATTCGAGCCCCGGCACGCCTCCGCCGGACGTCCGGTCGATGCGGGGCTCTCATTTAAGCGACGAAAAAGGGTAAAAACGGCCTTCCGAGGCCCGTACCTCGAGAGCGGGGAATTCCAGGGATTCCCCTTCGAGTGCATCTTGTAGAGGAGGTCCTGGGCTTCGATTCGAGCCCAAGATCACCTCCGTAGGACGAGCGGTCGAGGCGCGGTGCTCATTTCCCCGCCCGTGCGTGCACAGAAAGTGCGAAACGCTAAACCAAGCCAGAGGACGGCGGCCGTCTCACTCGATCGCTAAACCAAGCCAGAGGACGGCGGCGGTTTCACTCGAAAAATTTCAAAGTCCAACATTTTTGGGTTTTCGGCCCCTCAGGCCGTTTTGCCCCGGTGCTCGTTGCGGCTCGTGCGAGACGGTAGCGGCGACGGGCCAAACTCACTTTGTCAGGATGGTAGCGGCTACGCGTCCGTCAGGATCGCTAAACCAAGCCAGAGGACGGCGGCGGTTTCAGTCGAAAAATTTCTAAGTCCGAAATTTCCGGTTTTCGTCCTCTCAGGCGTCTCCTCCTAGCCCGACGGGCCTGAAACTTCGCCTATGGGGGCCAACTCGGCCTGCCGCATCTTTTTGTCGGGCTGATGGTAGCGGCTACGGGCGCTCCTAACGGCACTTTCTGTGCACGCATGCCGGAAAGCCCTGGGAAATCCCTCGATATCTCTGGAACCGCAAGTCGCGTCGACTCAAACGAGAGTGCGTTTCGAAGGGGAGAGTCTGGGCTTCGATTCGAGC